>CAIGRB010131390.1:109603-133717 GCA_903798255.1 Fraxinus quadrangulata
AATAACGATATCCGTATCTCGTTATTACTTACGACCATGGATAATTTAAGATTCAGTCATATTGCAATTTGTATATCACAATCACAACTCCTTGTGATTAACAAATTACAAATACTTAAATCTAAGGATTCTATTATTTAATATAATTCATTAGAAAAGTAAATTAAGTAAATAATAGATCTTGCCAGAAAAATGCATTAAACATATTTAAGTGTTTATAACCTAAATCGATTGGGCTTAGGGCATAACACTTACATACCCTACTTCAAGTAGAGATATGGTGAGTGAACTTTATTGAGTATAATCGATTTAAACTCGAGAAAGGTAAATCAATTAACTTAGAAGAATTCGACTTGTACACATAATTCATCGTTATCCAAATTTAGTGATTGACATTAAGGTGATATATATGGTGAATTATAAAAAACGTTTTTTAATTTTTTTTCTATCAAATAGAAGTTAAGAATAATTAAACTAACAGTTAAATAGTAGTTCATGTGAAAATAATAATTCGGACTCTTAGGTCCAACTTATTACTTGTTGACGATATCGTACAGTTGTTGTACAAAATATATACAACAAAATTGTTGGCGCAGTAGTCGATGACTATATTTATTTTATATTTATTTAAATTATTTCTATCTTTTGTTTGATATTTTATATTTCTTTTTCTTCTTTTTTCAGTTAGTCAATTTTTTTTCTGGATTTCATTGTTAGAGAACGAAAAGAAACAGGAGACCAACAATGTGCAATGGTTGATCCCGACATTAATGTTGGTGATATGTGTGGAAGATATCTTCTCCATGCAACAATTAACAAGAGGGATATAATTTACTTGCCAAACTTGATGATGGTGACTTGCTATGAGATTATTTCTCCCACCAGTTGTTGACGAGGAGATGAGTCCAACTTGTTAAAACTCTAGGGTTATATATTATATTAAGAATTTCATATTGTTAACCACTCTAGATAAAGTGAAGAAATTTCTTCAGGATGAAAATGATGATGAGGCATGCGTATTGGAGATCTCCGTGTCATTCAACACGGGAAATCAACAACTAAAGAAGAAGAGCATATAGAGGCACATGAATTAATTATGAAGGAGTCAAATAAATGAGTGTCATTCAAAGAAGATGAAAATATCATGTGAATCTAAATCAGTGTCATTCAAAGAAGATGAAAATATCATGCGAATCTCCAACTTCTTTGATTTTGTGATTAAAGTCGACGAGGAGATCGAAGCATCTAGTTGAGTTCGAATCCAGTGATTTAGATAAAGGGCAAGTATGATTTAAGTGGAGGTGCGAAATGTGATGCATAGACAATATATGCAAGTTAAGCGAGATCTCCAAAACTTTGTTCAAAGTGCCGTGAAACATCGTTGTTCAAAGTCGAGCATAAAAATATAATTTGGATGCTTATTAGGAGAAAATCTATTTTTAAAATTTTTTTCTTACTTTTAATAAAGAAATTGGAGAGAGAAAAAATAAAGTTTTCTTTCAGTTTTTTAGGTCATAATTAGGTTACGTGAGTTATTTAAAAGCAAGTTAGCCTAAACTCCCATGTGGTAATATTGAAAATCATTTTTCTGGTCCCTTTTTAGGTATATTGAAAATATTCTGCAAGGACAAGCAAATGAGAGAAGAAAAATAGAACACCGACTATGAATGGAAAGGTGTCGCCATATGACACGGCTGGTATTTCTAACCTTATTTGAGTTTATTTTGTGATCACGTTGAGAGGATAATGTGTATTTTAAGCTTGCGGTTATAATTAAGTTATTTTACTATATTTGTTTGTTTGTGTCATATCAGTACATGGGTGAATAGCAAAATTTAATTCAAATGATGAGACTCTTCAAAAGTTTATCCATCAAGAATTTGATATGACACTTCATCGTTGCTTATCATAAGATAAGCACATGTGTTCATCAAATAATTATCTATATATATAAATTCATATTTTGTGCGTGATTGTGTGAGTGTAATAAATTTTTCGAATAATTGAAATTATTTTGAATTATTTATGAAGCATAAATTGTGATTAGGTGATACGAGTTTTTTTTTTTTTTTTTAATTTGATACTTGTTTATTTGATATCTTATTCTATTGAGCAAAATAGTCATGATAATCAATATAAATTTTTGGATTGATTACATTGATAAAATATGTTGAATGAATTTATATCTTTATAAAACATGATCATAAATTGAAAACACAACTATTTTGGTCGATTGAAAGGACTAGTTTGAGGGTGGTTGATCTGGTGTTGGGAGCTACTGAGATTGGCGTTGATTTTTTACTTGTTGAATATTTGTTTGGAATGTTTTTTAGTTAATAAATATAACCTATGTAGTAATTATATACTCGTGTAGTTCGATTCAAATTACTTTAGCCAAAAAAATAAAAGGTTTTACGAAAACCATGACACAAAAAAAAATATGTATATTGTTGTATAAAGCTAGCCTTGAGTAATCCAATCTTATTTATCGTCAATCTTTAGAAAAGGATGTACCGAGAAGAAGAATGCCTGCAATGAAAAGTGAAACCTACCTTTCGGTAACTAAATAAAAGATCTTAAAAATAGAAGGAGGTAAACAATAAAAAAATAAAATAAAAAATAAATTAAAGTGTGTTGAGCCAATGACAAAATAACTCTAAGCACTTTTTTTGTTCAGATAAGTCTTAGATACTTAAATTGTAGAATTAGATTTCTAATGAGGTTTTTATTCTAGTTGAAGCTTTAAGGTTGAGAAACTCAAACTTAGGGAGAATCATCACATATTGTGGTAGTGACTTTCATTGGCGAAACCCAAATCAAACTTGAGCAGTTAAGTAGGAAAGGAATGAGTGCTGTTAAATCAACATTAGAATAAATACCCCGGACGAGAGATTGAAAAAAAAAAGGTGTGAATCGTGAGAGAGTAAAGAAATATTTAATGATTGGGGTCTGGAAATAGCCAACTCAAAATTCCATGATGATTATGTAAACAAACACATCAAGGAGCATTGAATAAGTGAAGAATTATTTTTAGTAGTATTACTTATAAACCTTTTATATGTAATGATCCGAGCCTCGTGTCCAAGTCATTATAAGTACCATGATTCATTAAGTCTCTTATAAAACAGATGTCTTGGATTCAAATCTTAGAAATGCGATAGAAATTCGTGATGGGTAAAAATGACTCAAGTTTTATCAAAACGAACAATATATATGATATAATAGCTTGGTCGTAGAAGCTTGGATCGTTACAAAAAATACATAGGCTCTCTCAAAGCGGACATTACATATTATATAATGGTTTCGTCGAAGAGCCTCGAGTCGTTACAAAAAAATACGTGCTTTTTGTAACGACTTAGGCCTTGCGCCCAAACCGGTCTCTTACATGTTGTCTGCTTTGAAGAAAACAAGAGTTTAAGTTTGGAGATATTTAATAAGTTTATTTTTACAAACTTATTCATGCTTTTAGGCTTCATAAATTATGGATAATTGAGCAAATTTTTAACTAATTAGTGTAATTTTATTAACTGTAGAAAAAAAAACCTAGCTTTGATGCAATGGAGCAAAATGGGAGATTTTGAGCAAATTTGGAGTTGCCTCAATGCAATCGAAGAATAATTGGGTTTGTGTAAGTGATTGGAAGTAAAATCCAACTTTTGAAAAGTTTGGAGACTAAATTGTACACTTTCAAAACTCAAGACGAACCAATTTGAATGACTATGAAGTTTTGATGACCAATTTGGAAGAATTTGAAAGAGTTGAGATTAAAATTGAGCATTCAAATGAAAAATGACAAAAGAGGGACTAAAATAAGCTTCGGGGACCAAAATGAAAAAAGAAAAATGTATGGGTTGACCGGTCTGGGCCCTAGCTTGTTTGCCACGGTCTTTGCCCATTCTACCCATTGCGTTGTTTATTGATTTTATTTTTTATTTTTTTTAATTTGTTAGCTTTACTTGTTATGTTTTGATTTATTTTCGAAGCATAACTCTCCCAATTCTTTGTTCCCTATAAATAGATTGTTTAGATCACAAAATGGGGACATATAATATAAATATAGAGAAAAAAAAAATTAGAGAGAAAATCAAGAAAAAATAAATAAATAACTTAAGAAGATTCTTAATGCAAGATCGTCAATTTTCTCTTTTTTCTTCATAATCTGCAATCTACTCCAATCTTTTCTTGTATTTTTACTATCCCATGATGAGTAATTAAATGATTAGTTAGAACGAACAAATGAAACTTATTTACTATCCCATTATGAGTAATTAAATGATTAGTTAAACTTTGAACTTTATTTTTAATTAAGAAGTTTTATTTTTCAATTTATGTTTGTGAATTTTTTTTTTACTTCTATTCTTCATGCATTTAATTACTTGATAATTAATTCATTGATGTGTGAACAATAATTTATTTGTTTAGACAATGCAATAAAAACCAACTATTTAGATAAAAGGGTAAAGACACTTTTTTATGATTGCCATTATCATTAATTGAATTCTTTGAAACTTGAATGAATCCTAGTTGAGGCTTATTCGAACTCACATAGAGATATGGTGAATTATAAATGATTAATTTGAACTCGATAGAGGTAAATTGATTAATTTAGAACAATTTGATCGGGTACACATAATTAATTGTTATCAATTTAGTTATTGAGAATAAGGGAATAGATGAGTTGAACTCATCAATTCTAACACTTTCACTATTATATAAAAACCTTTCCACATGCCCATCTTTTTATTGTTTTAGTACATTTATAGCTTTTAGGATAAAAATTAAAAAAAAATACTTTTAATTATTTTCAATCGAATAGAAGTTAGGAATAGTTAAATCAACAGTTACAAAGTGGTTCTAATGGGAATGATAATCCGAACTTTTAGATCCACTTAATTATTTATTCATGATATCGTACACTTTTGATATAAAAAATACATAACAGCCCACCCCACAAGTGATGCAATGTACAACCAAAAAAGCCTCTATCCATAAGTCTGATAATCCAAGTCCTCGAGTGAGAAGAATCTTGTCCAAAATAGCCAGTAACTCAACCTCAAGAATAAGGCAATCACCATTGGAAGATGAAAATGCTTGGATGTCTCATCCAACCTCGTCACAAAAAATGTCCCACTGTTTTCAATTTCGTACTTGACACAACGATCAATGTTAATATTGTGAGATCCCATCACATCAACAAACCAAGATATGGGATGATGGGAGAGGGGTAAAATAGATATCAAACAATAGGGTAATGTGTAGACCCTTCGCCAATGTATAGACCGAAATAAAAGGGTTGAATGGAATAGAGAGATTGTGTTGTAGACCCTCCAAATGATACTTTGAAGCTCTATGGAAGTATCTATGTGCTTCATATCATTCCTCGTAGTTCAAATAATAAAAATATCAACAGAGCAACAATAATGCGAATGTGACAATAACGTATTAACTTGCTTGAAAATAGCCATATTAGGAAATGATGATGAACTCCCTCACTCGATTGAAGTGGTATCTGGAATATGTTAGCAAAGTGGTGCCATACATGGTCGGATACACTATTTCCTGTGAATATGAGAGATAATCTTTATTTTCGAGTAGCATTAGCAACGAAAGGCTAAGTGACAACCAATCTATCGCTAAATAGCAACATCAACGAGTAATAACCTTTGCTAGATTAGATATGTATCCTGAACTGAGTGGCCCAAAAAAAAAATTGGCTACAGACTCAGTGGAAAATGTACCACTCGATGCATCCTTCCAAATAATCTAATCAGGGATCCCGACACATAAAGATATGTCCACAATTAGCTTAGCCGTAGTAGGATGAAGCTCTTATAGTAAACAGTTAAAATTTCACCCAATGTCATCAAAGAAATTATAAACCCTTTTATAAGTGTGATGGTAATGGGGAATAAGGATTCCAGAGTAGAGTCCATAATCCAAAAATTATGCTAAAAGAAAATATGCCCCACATCAAGATACCTAGCAATGGATGTCTCAACTCGTAGACGAAATAGCTTCAACCATCTCCAAGCTGGTGAAGCTGAGTATGGGATAGACAGAAGAATGGGCGAGTGTGCCTACAATATTTGCCTAGTAAAATTGTCATAAAGATAGATGGAATTGGAATAATAACCAGAGCTTCAGGGAATATATATCAACAATGTCATGTAGTCTTCCAAAGCCTAATCCAGCCTCATTAGTCGAAAACTAAAGCTCCTTTCACCTCTTCCAATTTTGTCTACATACATTGTTTGTTGAATCCCAAATGAATCTCATTAAGTTCTCTTCAACTTTTTTTAGTACAATTTTAGAAGGCTACATCATATGGAGTAGATAAAGTGGAATGGATGATACAAATGACCTCAGCAAAGTAATCCGACCTAATATGATATTAATCTATGTGTCCATCCTAATATCTTGTTCATGACCTTCTACATAACGTTGTCGTACAGGAAAATAAGTTTACTCTAGTTTTTTTTTACCAACTTGCCAGACCCCACATAGTTGTCCAAATAGCTAAGCAATCTCTGAATGGATCACTTCCGGCCTTTGGCAAAAATGATTATATCATCAGCAAAAGATAAATGGGAGATAATTGGATAACTTTCATCTCAGTATCCTATAGTAGAATATATTTCGAACTAGTGTGTTAAAAGATAGGAGAAAAAATCTACAGCTACGAAAAATAAAGATGGCGAGATGGGGTCACCTTGTCGAAGTTTATTGGAGTAAGAAAAAATCTACAACGTCGATGGTTAAGAAGTAGCGAGAATCAATACTCTAAGATATACACATTGATTCAATCAATCCAAAGATGGTTAAACTTAACACCCTCCAAGATACAATAAATGAATCTTCAATCAATGCGGTTATATACTTTAGCCATGTCAAGCTTAAGAGCAACATTGCTCTCCTTCGCCCTAGAATCTAGAGTATGGAGAAACTACTGAGTGAGTAAGACATTATCTCCAATCAGTCTTCTCGAGATGAATTGTTGAGAAATGATGCGTGGTAGCTAAGAACTTAGCCGAGCGTTCAATGACTTCATAATACTCTTGTTGAACATTGTGAAAATGTTGATAGGGTAGAACTTTAACCATCTACAAGCATCATCCCTCTAAGGAATCAAGACATAGAAGCAACAAAAAAACCCTAGGTAGGTGCCCTCAAGCTAACAAATCTATTGCTAACCTAAAATCATAGCCAAATCGAGTAAAATTCAGCTCTAAATAACCCTCCCACGCACTGTTTTCTTCTAATTTCGACTAACTCCATTGATGCCCATGTTTATAACACCTTATAGGTTGCTCAAGCTCATCATGGAGCATCAATACATAGTCCTATAACAAAAAATAACATAGAAAATCGAAAGTTATAGCATAATTTACATTCAACGAACTCACAGCCGACAATGGCTTTTTCCGACGACGGTGGTGGTCCCCATGATTACGGACCACCCATTCCAGCATCCTTTCTTCATGTCACATCTATTCTAACCATGAGTCATCAGCAATTTGGCTCAATCAAGATGAAAAGGCTGGGACAGTTTATATGAAACGCAGTTCATTCTGCCCTCCCCTCTCTCAATTGACAGTTCTACATTGTTTCAACCATTAAATTTAGCCTTAATACCTTCAATTGAAGTTGGTAATACATTGGGTAATGAATCAATTGCAACAATTAGTCTCCCAATCGAGCCAATTTCTAGATTATCTTCATCAACAGTCTGTGCAAGCGACCAGCATGATTTTAATTCATTTGATGCTTAAATGTGTTTCAACATGCAAATCAAATCAGGGAAAAAGAAATCCATGTTCAAAAAAACACTGGGTAATCACCAAATTGCAAAAATTACTGACCTTGTTTGTCGAATTTTGGAGTCAAACACTGTTTTTCATGACCCGAGCGCTACAAGACTGATTTTTTCAACTTCTGGGTAGAATTTGTGCAAATTGACACCACCATTAGATTCAATAGGCCCAAAAACATCAGGTATAGCTCCAATTTGGTCGGAAGTCCTACATTGAAATTTATGTCTCATTGCACGCAATTCGAGGCCATTGTAAAAGTTGTTCTTGGGTAAATTCTGGCCATTTTAACACCACCATTGATTCCAGAACACCTGAAAACCCTTGAGGAACATCCACTTCGGCCAAATTTATTGAAAATTTTGCATGAGATCTGAGCCAAATAGCATAAATGACAAGGCAATGAAATCTACATTTCCTGGGCAGATTCTTGAGCTGGGAACATCATCAAAAATCTTAGAACATGCAAACACCCTAGGTATAGAAACATCGGCTCATAATTGGTCATTTGTGATGTATTGGGAAGAGTGCCAATTGGCACACATAACAAGGTTACTCTTTTTGCTGCCTCTAAACATCTTTTAGCTTCGGGAACTGTTCCAATGGTTTCAGAACATGTAAAACCCATGGGTTTACCCATAAGTCTCAGGTTGCGCGTACCACCAATACACGTGTTCCTCTAGTGCGCAAGCAACCTTCACTACCTCGAGTAGCACTACGAGGTAATACAGCTGTTGTTACAACTGCACCTAATGGTCCAAAATCTTATGTTGCAGCCGTAGGTAATGTACCAGTTATTTCTCAGGTGGAGAAGAGTTAAAAGAAGTCCTCTGCTAAGGTCCTTAAAGCACCACATGAATCCGCTGATCATAATCCTTTATTCATTATGGTAAACCTGCAGTTCTATTTATGGAAGCAGGTGAGGATATTCTAGTTGAGCCATACAAGTTTACACTTGTTGGCAAATATGTCCACCACAAGCCATTTATGGATAAGGTACATGATAGTTTTTCGTGTTTTGGATTTTGTGGTGATTACAATATTGGTTTGATTGATGCCAAACAAATTTTGATTCATATGGAGTACGATGATGATTATACATGGTTATTCTTCAAACCTATGTGGTACATTTATGGTTTCCCTATGAGAGTTTTTAAATTGACTCCAAGTTTTAATCCACTGTAGGAGATACCCATTGCTCCAGTATGGGTATCATTTCCCATACTACCTATTCATGTTTGGGCTAAGAGCAGTCTTTATGCTATTGCCAAAGTTATTGGCTTACTGCTCTGTATTGATTAGGCGACTTCTAATCTTAGTCGTCCCAATGAGGCTAGAGTTTGTGTTGAGGTGAATTTAGACTATAATCTCCTTGAGAGAATTTGGATTGAGAGGGAGAAGCTCGGTGGCTATTAGTATACTGTCTTGTATGGCAAGAAGTCGGACTTCTGTTATAGATGTAGACATTTTGGGCACACAGATGATCATTGTAACTTGGTGCATGACCAGTACCACCTCCTATTGTCCCTGTCATTCCTGACATCGATCGTGCTCCCCATTTCCCGACTAAAGATAAGGTAAGGAGAAGGTTGTTTGGGCCAAGCAGTGTCAGAGGTGGACCTCAGTTCGTAGAGATCAGAGGAGACAACAGATTGCCAGCACTTCAAGTGCCTATGTTCCACAGATAATTGATGCTATAGTTAGTGTTGTTCTAACTATTCTAGGTGTTATTCAGACTCAGCAAAAGATAGTAGCTTCGCATGCACCTCCTATAGTTAGTACTGCTCCACTAGCTACCAGCTTAGTTGCTCCTCAAGCAGTGTTACTCAGGTTCCTGTTCAGAGTTATGTGGACCCGTCCTTGAGTACTCTTCCTATTTAGTTGGCTACTACATCAGTCGCTCCTTTAGTGGTTCAGTCAGTTGGTCATACAGTGGTTCCGTCAACTGCCCAAATAGTATTGTTCATTTGACTGTCACTACAGCAACTTTAACTCCACCACAACTGCCATTCATATATCTAATGTTTACTTTGATCCCTTGGTTCACGAAATGATTCAGTGACCACATGTATCAGTTGACTCAGAGGATACAGCTACAGTGGACATGCATTTACCAGGTCCTACATCGGCTCACACTAATGTTCCTGTCTCTAGAGCTTTTTCGATTTGTCAGCAGAATGTTGAGGCATCTATTCCATCTCTACAGTATGAGCAACCAGATATGGAGAGCACATTACAGATTGAGGTTCATCAGCAAGGCATATTTCGTAGGTCTTCTGCTGAGGATTTGGTTGGTATGGCTAGGAGGACAGAGGATGACGGCTTCGTTCATGTTATACAAAAGAAATCCCGAGGGCTACTGATACTCCACATCCAAGTAGGAGGATCACTAATAGTCAGTCAGATGATACTTTCTCACATTCATCATCCCTGTAAGTGTCATCATATGGAATGTGAGAGATGTAGCTAATGTAGCTACCCGTCAACACCTAAATAGACTTATACAGTTTCATCATGTTTATCTTTTGGTTATACTGGAACCTTTTGTATTTCGGCATAGATTTGATTATATTTGTCGATATTTACACTTTGAGACCATAGTTCAGAATGAGTCGAACATGATCTAATTTTTTTTGAATGCGAGGACCACTGTTACTATTGTTGATGATCCCCAATTCTTTCACGTTAGAGTTGAGGATCCTAGACTAGCGCGTCCCATCTAGTTGACTCATGTCTATGCTTCATGTGATGCTACTATCAAAAGGAATTATTGGATGAGTCTTCACCACATTTTCCTCGATATGGATGACCCTTGGCTAGTTGGGGAAAACTTTAACGTTATTATACATGATGGTGAGCGCACTGGCCATAATACTCATGATCGAAGCATTGTTGCTTTCTCTAATATAATGTTAGATTGTGGTTTGGAGGACGTTGGTTTCTTGGAAAATCGGTATACTTGAACCAATGTTTGGGTCAGGAAACTACTAGATAGGGTATTTATTAATTCTACAGTTGTAGCATTCTGTCGACAACTTACAGTGAGGTACTTGAATCGTACTTCATCTAATCATCTACCTTTACTATATCAATTGATTTTTCATGATGATTTAGGGCCTAGACCTTTCAGATTCCTCAACATTTGGACCAAGCATCATAATTTCTCAGCCTTTGTCTCTCAGAAGTAGTCACTTCACTACTCATTTCACGTGGATGGCTGCTCTTTGGGAGAAGTTCTCTAGCTTGAAACAGGGATTACGTTGGTGGAATCGACATGTGTTTGGAGATGTTTTCCAATGGGTACGAGATGCTGAGAATAGGGTGGATGAGGTAGAGATAGTATATGAACGTGGATGGCTGCTCTTTGGGAGAAGTTCTTCATATTGAAATAAGGACTGCGTTGGTGAAATTGACATGTGTTTGGAGATGTTTTCCAATGGGTGTGGGATGCTAAGGATAGGTGGATGAGACAGTGACAATATATGATAGAGACCCTATACCAGAGTATCGTGACCTATTGCATCATGCCCAACATTTTTTAACCAGATCTTATCTATTGAGGAGGGTTTTCGGAAGTAAAAGGCCGATTCACATTGGGTATGTGAAAGAGATCACAATACTCAATATTTTCATGTGATGGTTCAGGGACATCGAATCAAATCGTGTATTAGATCTATCAGGAAGCAGGCAAGAAGTCTTAGCTATCCCTACTTATATTCATACTTCGGCTTATACATTCTATCAAGATCTTCTATCTGCTCCTACATAACCTTTGGACCCCATTTGCTCTGATATCATTCACAGGCTTTTGATAGAGGATGATAATTTGAAACAAAATTGTCCCCTTTGATTCATGAGGTACGGTAGACGGTATTGAGTATAGATGCTGACAGTGTTGCAAGAGGGATAGGTTCTCATCCCTATTCTTCCAGCATTGCTTGGACATTTATTCAGGACAATGTATACATAACAGTTTTGAACTTCTTTGATGACGGCCATCTTGCACAGGGTTTTGCTGCTACTACTGTTGTATTACTCTTTAAGAGGAACTGTGCATGTAGATGGATTGACTCCAGATCCATTAGTTTATGTACAATGTTCAATAAGCTTATTATTAAGCTTATGAATACTTGATTGAGTAAACTATTACCTCGCATTATCTGTCCTCGACAGAGTTGTTTCATCATTGGTCACCTAATTGGGGACAATGTTTTATTGGCTTATGAGTTTCTCTATATTTTAGATGATAGAGTGCAATGGGGTAACATTATGTTGAAGTTAGACATGACTGAAGCATACAATCGTATGGATTGGGGCTTTATTTATTCTGTGTTGGAGGCATTTAGATTTAATCAGATCGACAAGATCAAGTGGTGCATCTCAGAGTGTCATTTTTCTACTAAATTGCTGCCCATGTGGCTTTTTTTCCATGCTCACGATGGCTCAAAAAGGATGATCCCATCTCGCCATCCTTATTCATCATAGCTCACTCAGAGGTTTCAGAAATATCTCAGTATGTGTTATCGGCATGGATGTTCCCCAATGGCCAGAAACAGTCTATAGGAGGATTCTTAGTTGTCTGGAACACTATGAAGAGGTTTTTGGTCAATTGGTGAACATGGACAAGAGCGGACTTATATCTACCCAGATGGGCATCTATTAGTCAAATCAGACGATTGGAGATTTTAACTGGTTTTCAACACCAGTGGCAGCCTTTCACTTATTTGGTGGTCCCCTTAAATAAAGGGACCAAGACGAGCTTTATTCATGATGACCTTATCCAGAAGATCAGGGACATGATATCAAGTTGGGCATCATGAATTTTATCACCCGAGGGCCGTATTTCCTTACTGTGGTCAATGTTTTCTTCCATGACATTACACATTCTTCAGATTATGTAGCCCTCTAAGGTTCTCCTGAAGAAACTTGTTGTGCGATTCCTGTGGAATTCCAAGGAACAAGCGCGACGTTTACATTGGCGGAGCTGAGAAGAGATTTGCCTTCCTATTGATGAGGGTGTTCTAGGCTTCAAGAGATTGCAAGATGTGGAGGACACCTTCTCTATAAAACTCTGGTGGTTGTTTCGTTCTCGGAGATCTATTTGGGCCCAATTTTTACGGGACAAGTATTGTATGGAGACACATCATTTAATTATATCCTTTACTTGCAGTAGTTCTCCACTCAGCTTCTCCTACCCAGAAGAGGCTCCCGAATAGAGCCACGCATAGTATGGCACTTTGGAGTAGATCAGATTTTATTTTGGCATGATGTCGGATGGGTGAGACCACGTTGGCATCCATATTCACACACGGTAGTACAAATCTGCGAGGCCGCACGATTTTTTTGATGATACTAGGTAGGATATTGGACGTTTATTACAGGTTCTCCCTCCTCTTATGACGGAGCAGATAGGGGCTACACCTTTATGTGCGATACCTCGGATCAAATTGTTTGGCGAGATAGATCGGATGGTAGTTTCGATACCAAGTCAGTATGGCATCTCATACGTTTGGGATGCCAGTATGAAGATTCGTATCAATTACTATGGAGCTCCATTTTGCTCGTCACTGTCTTATTCTTCTGCTGGAGACTATGATAGAACCTCATTCCAAGATATGTGGTTATTCAGTGGAGGATTAAATGACATTGGCTTCTTGCTACCAATGTCGTTCCGAGATTGACACCATCAGTCATATTTTAACTGGCAGTAGCATCTCCAATCAGGTATGGCAGCATTTTGGAGATATTTTTCAAATACCTATAAGTTCAGGAGAGGAAGTCAGACAGAGATTCCAGAGATGGAGGCAGTCTCGACTGTATATTCGTTGTGGACACATTCACACTACTATTCGTCTACTAATATGTTGGTTTCTATGGATCGAGAGAAATGATGCGAAGCATAGGAAGATTTACATGATAGTCGAACATATCATTTTGAGGGTCTATCGCATGATCTCTTTTCTTCATATGGGATGACTGTTTTGTGTTGTAGATTGGCGAGAGAATTTGACACTTGCATACATATTTGGTATTTCTATGGACCCCCTTCCCCATCTTCCCCTATTCTAGTTTGGTGGTGAACTCCATGAGTCAAATATGTCAAGATCAATAATGATGGATATGTCAATGATGGTTTTACGAACATGGAAGGTATCATCAGAAATCACGTAGGACACTATATAAGGGCTTTCTCAACTTCATATGGACCATGTATGATATTAGAGGTAGAGTTTCGGGCTATTCTTAATGGGATTTTACTAGCTAAATGACTTGATCTTTCAACGATTTGGGTTGAGCCAGATTCTACAGTGGCTATTCACTGCATCACTAGAGAAGAAGGACCATGGGTTATTCACGGCATACTTAGACATATCATAAACATCATATCCTTGGACAGAGATATAGTTTCCCATATTTACAGAGAAGGAAACCAGGTTGCAGATACTCTTTCTGCGAGGGTTGGGATCTTTGACGATATCATGTATATGGACCACTGACTACCACGACATATTATGGCACCAGTACAAGTTGTTAGACATGGATTGCTCAATATTAGAGTTTGATTTTTATTTTTACTTTCAATTCTTATTTTTGTCTTTATTTGCATTAGTTCTTACTGTAAAGAAAGTAATAATTTCTTATTTACTGCTTTACAATTTTTTTCGTCATTTATTTTCATTGTAAGGGAAGTAGTATTTCATAATTTACTGTTTTCATTATGTCAATATAACCATAGTATTCTTCCGCCACAAGTGATAGTATATTAATAAAATTTCGGAGGTATCGCCCTCCTTTAATTTAAAATAAAATAAAATATATTGATGTCCTGAACATATCATACTAAATAATATCCCATCAGTGCTGATAAAAATGTCATGAGAATTTGTCTGGGCCTGCAGCACTATCGACATCAATGTTAATTATCGTGGACTTAGTTAAGTTCTTGTTTGGTGTTTCTTTTAAACGCTTATAAGTATTAAATTCTAAGTAGTGTAGAAAATAAGTTTAAGTAAATTGTAGGTATTATGAAATACATTGACAAAAAGTATGTTTGATCAATTTTAAATAAATAAGCAATGCCAAACATGCACTAATTACACTGGTGGTCACCTCTCCAATGAATTTGCAACAATTGTGCCTCTTAAATTTAAATTAACACCAATTAAAGCACTCTATTTGGGCGTCATTACATGACATATGTGATGTCTAAAACTAATGGATTCTCACACATCTTCATCTAAGTCATCAAAATATGACACCTTATCTCTTTCACAAACATAATTTAAGAAAATAATTAAATCGACTCGATTGAAAATGAATTTCAATCAAATTGTAATGCTAATTTCAGATATCGAATAACTCTAGTTTTTTAAAATGAATTTTTAAAATAGAGTTTCTGATCTAATGTATTTGAAAAAACATGAAAATCATTCACATTTCTTCATAAATTGATATTTGAGATAAAACTATGTAAGCAATTAAATAACCCTAATACCAAGATCTTTAGAATTCATTATTTTCATATATAAATTAATTGATCAAGAAGCATACATTGATCATAGTAATAATTAAAAGGTTTAAACCTGCAATAAAATCTAGAAAACGTTCTCTTTTTTAACTCTCTGTAATTGAATGAATTCATTTGATGGGCTCAATTCACGTTTATGGGTAGAGAGAGGCAGTTACATAGACCATAAATAAAAACTACCCACTTTCCATCAAAGTAGACAGTTATTAAATTGCCATTTCTCAAGGGACCAATAGAATTCTATCAATAACTAACCACCATTAATTAATTTATTAATAATATTACTTGGACCAAATTAATTGGTTTTACATTCTCCCACTTGGTCCATGTAATATTACATCATTATATGGTATATAACATAATGCCCATATGAAAAGTTAAAAATCCCTCGTACATTGGTCACTTAATATATCATTCTTAAGTAAAGACTAATAAGAGTCATGGCAATTTTACATCATCATTTCGGCATAATTCCTTCCATGTACTACAATATTAGTCCCCACCTAATATGACACGTAATGAGAAGTTCGATAACTGTATTTCAATAATGTCTTTGAAAGACTGTCCCTATTGACATTCATATAATCCATTCATTTACATATATCAACTATTATGACAAGAATAATATTTTGTCAAAAACAATACTTAAACGAGCTCAAAATATCAATTACATAAATTCCATAATGTCAATGATCATTTTCAATAATGTCCATTCTTTGGACATGTTTATTAAATGTCTTTGGTGGCAATCCTTTCATTAGCGGATCTGCAATCATAAGATTGGTACTAATATGCTCGATTGACACCTTTTTTTTAACTTCTTCTTTAATGGCAAAGTACTTCAATTATATGTGTTTAGCACCTTTAGAGTACTTGTCGTTCTTTGAAAAGAAGATTGTTGCAAAATTGTCATAATAAAGTTTCAGCGGCTTGGCAATACAGTCGACAATTCCAAGCCCTGAAATAAAGTTCCATAGCCAATTTTCTTGAACAGGTGCCTCAAAGCATGCCACAAACTCAGCTTCCATAGTGGATGCAGCAATGACCGACTGTTTCGTACTTTTCCATGATATAGCCCCTTCAGCCAAGAGAAATAGATAGCCAAATGTGGACTTTCTAGTATCCACACATCCAGCAAAGTCTGAATCCGAATATCCAATGACTTCCAAGTTATCAAAACTCCTATAAGTGAGCATGTGGTCTTTCATTCCTTACAAGTATCACAACACTTTCTTTGCACCTTTCCAATGATCAAGTCCTGGGTTACATTGATAACTACCTAGCATTTCGACAGCAAAACTGATGTCTGGCCTGGTACAAATTTGAGCATACATTAAGTTCCCCACAAGAGATGCATAAGGAATAGTTGTCATTTGTTTACGTTCCAATTCGTTCTTAGGACTTGCATGAGACTAAATTTGTCTTCTTTTTGAATTCGAACGACACTTGTTGAACATTTTTCCATTTTAAATCTCTCTAAAACTTTATTGATATATGCTTTCTGAGATAATCCTACCAATCCTTGTTACCTATCTTGGAATATTTCAATTCCAATCACATAGGTTGCCTTTCCCATATCTTTCATTTCAAGATTTTTAGAGAGAAATTTTTAATCTCATGTAATAGACTTAGATCATTAGTAGTTAGCAAGATGTCTTCAACATACATAATCAAAAATATAAACTTGCTCCGCTAATCTTTAGATATACACATCGATCAACGATGTTTTCTTTAAATCCAAAGGAAGTAACAGTATTATTGAACTTAAGATACCGCTGACGGGAAGCTTGTTTAAGTCCATATATTGATTTCTTTAATTTACACACCATGTGTTCCTTTCCATCAACTAAAAAACCTTCAAGCTGATCCATAAAAAATTCTTCATCTAAATTTCCATTTAGAATGGATGTTTTCACATCCATTTGATGTAGTTCTAAGTCATAATAGGCTACTAAAGCCATTATAATTCCGAGTGAGTCTTTCTTGGATACTGGAAAAAATGTCTTCTTATAATCAATGTCGTCTTTCTGAGTAAAACCTTTAGCAATAAGTCTAACTTTATATCGTTCATATTACCATTAGAGTCGCGCTTAGTCTTAAAGACCCATTTGCACCCAATTCTTTTACACGATTCAGGTAATTCGACGAGATCCCAAACTTCATTATGTTCCATAGATTTCAACTCATCTTTCATAGCATCTACCACATATCAGAATTAGCACTCTCAACGGCCTGTGAAAACGAAATTGGAATGCCATCAACAATTCCCAAATCAAATTCAGACTCTTGCAGGTAAACTACATAATCATCAAAAATAGTAGGTCTACGTTTTCTTTGTGACCTTCTTAATTCTATTTCTCGTGGTTCATTTAGTGTATGTTCATTAGTAGCAACTTCATTATTAGATGTTTGATCATTTATTTGTTGTTTTGGCAAATTGTCATATCGTTCAAAAATTCGAGAAACAACAATTTTAGAAGAAGCTGAGGGGAGAGAAACTTGAACTCTAACTTCTTGTATTTCCACATTTCGTAGTTCCAAACTTCCACTAACTTCACCATTCTCAATAAACCTAGCATTTCCAATTTCAACCATTCTAGTACTATGGTTAAGACAATAAAATCTATACCCCTTGAATTTTTCTAGATAACCAATGAAAAATCCATTGATTGTCCTTGAATCCAATTTCTTTTCATGTGGATTATAAATTCTCGCTTCTGCCAGGCAACCCCAAACATGTAGGTGCCTTAAACTGGGTTTTCTTCCCGTCTACAGTTCAAAAGGAGTTTTTGAAATTGCCTTACTAGGAACCCTATTTTGCAAATATATAGCAGTCTTTAATGCAAACATCCACAAAGAAATGGGTAATAAAGAATTGCTTAACATACACCTAACAATTTCTATTAGAATACGATTATGCATTTTAGCTACACCATTTTGTTGTGGTTTACCAGCATAGTATATTGAGAACATATGCTAGGTCTTTCAAGAAATTTAGCAAATGGACCAGGGTGTTGTCAAGTTTCATCATACCTTCCATAATATTCACCACCTCTATCAGATCTAATGATTTTCACCTTTCTATCTAATTTATGTTCAACTTCATTGACAAAGATCTCTAAAGTATTTACAGTTTGAGACTTTTCATGCAGCAGATAGATATAATCATAACGTGAAAAATCATAAATAAAGATGATAAAATACTTTTCTCCACCAAATGATGGAATATCAAAAGGCCCACATATATTCGTGTGTATTATTTCAAGAAGTTGTGTGCTTTTTGTGGCTCCTTTCTTTGTGTCTTTAGTTTGTTTACCCTTAATACAATCCACACAAGTTTCAAGATCACTAAAATCCAAGTCATGAAGGATTTCATTCTTTACTAATCTTTCTATCCTTTCCTTGGTAATGTGACCCAAACGTTTATGCACAAGTTAGGAGATCGTTCATTCAATAAACTACGTTTAATACCAACATTATGATACAATGTTAAAAGTGTCTTAGCAAGGAGGTTATCAAGTTTTAATTTATATAAGTCATCACAAAGAGTAGTAGAACCGATATGATGATTTTCTTTAAACAAACTCAAACATCCATTTCCACCATTAAAGAAATATCCAAAAGAATCAAGTTTTGATAAAGAAACTAAATTGCGGGAAATAGAAGGTGCATAAAGAGTTTGAAATAAATCTAAGTGATATCATGTATCTATAATCAAACGACAAGTTCCAATAGCTTCAATAGGAACTTTGACTCGACAGCTCATGAGAACAAATTTTTCATTTGGATTTATGGTCCAGATTTAAAAGAATCCCTGCATCGTATTGGTAACGTGAGTGGTACATCCAAAATCAATCTACCAAGTATTATAAGGAACTTCTGCTAAATTAGATTCGAAACATACATAAGAAATAATCTTACATTTACTTTCGAACCATGCCTTACGTTTCATGCAGTCATTTTTATGATGCCCAGGTTTACAACAGAAATGGCACGTATCTATCTTGTATTCCTTAAGGTGTTTCTTAGTCACATTATTTTGGAAGAATGTATTTTAAAATAGTACATTAATAGAGAATATGTGGTTGAAAAAGAAGGAAAAGTTATTGATGTGATGAAAAATATTATTTTATTGAAAAATGTGTGGTTGAAAATGAGTAGAAGAATGAGAATGAAAATTTTGATGTGGCTCAAACATGGGCTTATTGTGGATTTGGGAAGAAGACTCATTTATCTTTAGCGGTCCTTGCTTAATGCCCTTTCCAGACCTTATCTTATATTTCTTTCCAGCTCCTTAATGACTTACGAGATAAACAGAATGAGTTCCTTGATTCTTAAGCCTTTTCTCCTCTTGCACTAGCATACTGTGCAATTCATTCACATTCCATTTGTCCTTTAAGGTATTATAGTTCATATCGAATTGACTATACTCAATAGGCAATGAGTTGATGATAAACTGTACCAGAAAGTTCTCATACACAGTCATCCCAAGAGTCTTAAGTCTTGCTGCAATGTTACTCATTTCAGTAACATGCTCATGCATGATACGTGAACCATCAAATTTCATGGTGGTTAGGGTACCCATTAGTGTGCCATAAAGTGACTTTTCAGCTGTTTGGGAACGTTCTTTCACAAATTTCATAAATTCCTTAACAATCTCAGTTTTAGGGATAGTGGACTTGATATTCTTTGCGAAGGTCATCCGCATAAACATTAGGCTTAATCTGTTTGATTTTTCTCAAGCTTTATGGAAAGATCTTTTATCAACACTGCTCTCATCAGTGAGACCAGCATGTTTCTCAATTTGAAGTGCCAAGTCTAAGTCCAAAACATCTAAGTTGAATTGAACTTGTTCACACCAATTAGAGAAATTGAGCCAATTGAACAGTGGTACAGATGAAGCATGCAAATGTAGAGAAATGGGAACAGATATTGCAAAATATAAAACACTCTAACATTAATGCTTCGAGTTTTGACTTAAATACTTAAATTCAGATTCAGAGAACATTAAATGTATACCGTAGTTCTCCTTTGGGTGATACTACGTTATACATCATAATAAACATAAGGACACTAGTTAATTTCACATAATTGGTAATTCAATATATCCTAATCAAACATGTCGTTATCTTTGGATATACAAAACACATCCAACTAAATATATCAATTAACCACGATTATGTTCAAGATTAATAAAATTAATTAATCAGCCTTTGCGCGATCCATAACAATTTTATAATCTATGAATGTCAATAAACTCTTGACAACAATATTTTTAATGTCATCTTCATTTATAAGTATTAACTATCAAGAGTACTTGACAAATAAATTATGTAATTTAGTGTTCGCAATATCATAATGTTTGGCCACTTTGGTGACTAACAAACAACATTAATCGAACATTAATTACATAAATAAAGCATGAAAGGTAAGTGATTAAACTAGACATCATCTAATTTAATCCATAATTCAAAGTCTAAAGGCAGTATCATAATTAATTATTCATGTACATACGGTAATTTCAGTAAAGAAAATTCGAACTGAATACCCGAAATTTGAAATTGCTGTAGAATTCAGATTCATACGACAACGATAAATATACCAAATGAACTTGATTAAATGTTGTAATGTGTTATCCTTAATCCATAATTCAAAGTGCAGAGTATCCTACACGTAAACTACTTCTCTGAAACTTAATTATCTAATTTCTTTGGAAAGAGAAAATCAAGTTCCAATGATGCAGAAGCTTGTCTCCTTTAGCCATAATGATATAAAAAATCAAGTTGACTAAAGGTGTATAGTGTATTCACCCTCACAATAACAATAAACCCATCACAGACCATCATCATTCTTGAGCAACAATAAATGCAATAATGAGCAGAATATATGTTGGCACCCATGAAATGCCAGACATCAATTTACATGATAGATGAAATCAATAATAAAAGCATTGGAAACTAATTCATGCATTTTAATAACACAGGAAATATGAATTTTCACTAATAATTACCGGTGCAGACAGGAAAATTAAATTGTCATTGGGCCAGAAAAATATCTAGCAGCGGAACCATTATTCTAATTTTAGACCTTGATTCATAAATCGATAAAAATAATTAAGGATTGATGAATAAAAAACAGTAATCTTTAAAGGAAAATCAAGAATTCTCTAACTTGGTTTTGATACCACATGTAAGCAATTAAATAACCTTAATACCAAGATCTTTAGAATTCATGATTTTCACAATTTATGTGTCAATTTTTATGGAACGGTATAATTATTGTCCTAAAAATAGAATCCATGGTTTCGGATACAAAAGTTCCTATAAAAATGGAAAATAATACAGCTAGCTTAAGTTCGCTTTCAATTCTCAAGACTGAAACGTGGACAGGTAACCAAACTTATTGAATTTGAGTAGAGGAATTTCGATGAGGCGATGATTGAATATATTGAAATTGAAAAGTATTTCAAATGCGAAAACAACCTATTGATGCAAAATCTTGAACTTTTACTATGGAGGATGCTGGAAGATGCCAAATTGCTAACAAGAAAAATACAATATGGTTTATATAATTGTTTGGGCATTTGGGGTGAAGATGAATTGGGCTAAGTTCATTAGTTTCATAACAGCTTGAGCTTGCTAATGCTGACTAAGCACATTTATTGTTGAACTGCTGGATTTTTCAAATTTTTTTGAATACATCAATTTAGGTGACACTATATGATAAACTTAGTGAAATGTAGAATTAAGCAACTCATTTAATTATACATTTTATTTAATGTACTTAATGTCATCTAAACTGGTGTGGTAACACACTAATACCAATGATGCTAAATTTCATTACTCTTTTTCATTGCCCAAAACGTCAAAATCACCATTATGAAAGTGTCAAGAACCACGTTTCCATGTAAGCATAGGATGCGTGGATGTTCAAATCTCGAGATTTCCTAAAATTAACAAACGCATATTACACGCATGCACGCATATGCACACTCAGAATATATACATACATGCATTAATTGTCACGCACCCTCTCCCTCTATATTTCTTCCTTTGTGCAGCTATGGAGAAACCTTTATTTTATCTAGTCATCTCCATGCTATTTCCCTTCACCATTTCATGTATGCATCTGATTCTTAACGCTTTGGTACTTTAATTAAGATTGGCTTTTCTTGAATGTACTGAATTATGCTGCTTAATTGTGACTAATTCTCTTCATTTTTGTATTGTAGGTTGGTTCGTGTATCCAACCGGATGCAATACTAGTAAAATCTGTCTTTATCAATGGCCATCGGGATTTGCAGGTCTTAATGTTCCCAAGTTCACTGTCCAAATCATCAACGAGGAATGGCATGTTGGTGGAGTGTTCGATGTTCAAATTTCGTGTGCTGCTTTTTCATCGACAACCTTAATCAATCCAAACATTTTTCGGCGCATCAGCATCGGTACCTGTCTACTCAAAAATGGAAATAAAATAATTCCTGGGGAAGTGATTACCTTCGAGTATTCAAATTTATTTCCTTACCCTTTGAGAGTTCTAGACATGAAATGCGTTTGAGTCCTTTCTAAGAATATCTGTATTCACTTTATAATTAAATTTCTCGATTTGGACATCAAGATGGATTTCAATTTGGAAGGACAATGTTTTAGTTTTTGCAAGAGTTATTTAAATTGTTTTTAGATTTTACATCATAGATGGTGTACAACAGATTTCGGGTATTAAAACACAGATATCGTTACAAATTGTATTTTAAGAAATACAAATGAATATGAATATTCTTGTAATTGTGAAATTGCAAAATCCTCTGATTAATGATCTGAACGTTTGAAGACGAGGAGCTACGTGGCTTGAATCCTAGATTTCGAGATTTGTTGAGAATTTGATTTGTCGAGAACTTGACTTGGTCGACACTTGAATTTCGGAGTTTGAATTTTCACTTCGAAACTTGGACTTGATTTTGATTTAATTCAAAGAAGATTTTGATCTTCTTGGGTTTGCTTGATTTGAAGAAAATTTTGATCTTCTTCGTTTTCGCCGAACTTGGAATTGAGAGGGATTTCTTCTCTTCCTTCGACTGTGGGATTTCTTCAGCACATCGTGATTTTCTTCTACCTTTTTCCTTCCCTTTCCCTAATGGACCTTTGGTTCTATTTATAAGGAAAATTTGTGATCAATTTTGGTAACCATTTAATTAATTCAACTAAATTGATTATAATTGAATAATTGTGGATTTTAAAATAATGGGATGAGCTTTTTTAATTTTATGGGCCTTAATAAGTTTTAATTCAGTAAATTTAATTGGGCTAGTTATTTAAATTGACCAACTCATTATTTATTATTTTAATTTTTTTACGTCTACAGATGTACTCTCAAGATTTATTTATTTATTTATTATGAAATAAATAAATTAATAAATCTTGATTTTCGATTTAATTAATTAATTTATTTTTTTAACATAACTGTTATTCGATAATTTATTTATTTTGATTTTAAACATGCTTTTTATATTTTATGGTAAATTGTGCTTAAGTGAGATCTGATACCCGTCTATTTATATGAACGAATTATATTATTTAGAAACTAATAGGTTAAATTTGCAAACAAAGGTAAAACGAGATTTTTTTTTTTTTCTTCTCTCTCTCTCTCTCTCTCTCCGTCACTTTTCACGTTTTTGTTTGTTTGTATTTTTTCTTCTCTCTCTCTCTCTCTCTCTATATATATATATATATATATAAATATATACACACACACACACACACACTAGTTTTCACTTTTTTT
>CAIGRB010131396.1:0-52699 GCA_903798255.1 Fraxinus quadrangulata
ATAGTTGCAGAATCAGAGCTCAGAATGTCACTCATTTTTAAGAATCAAAAAATCAAATCAAAGTTAAGGTAAAACTACCAGTTTTTACTAAAGTTAGACAGAATATTTCTAAAATCTTAAAAGAATCGTAGGGATTATATTGATTATGCTTTGTTTAAAAAAATCAGATAACATGTTTTAATATTATTACAGTGTTTTAATATGTCTGGATATACTATTAAATGATTAGATAATCTATTAGATAGAATGTTAAAAAAAAAAAGATATTAGTCATGAATTAGAAAGTACCGATATAGGAACTGAATGAAATAATAAATTTAATGAAAAACTTGAACAATATATAAAAGATTATTCTAATTTGTTAGATCATAGAATGGAACTATATAATAAAATTAAAAATAGAAGACATGACTAATTTACAAAGATTAATAGAAGTAACNACAAAATTCATTTAAAAAAAAAAAGCTCATGGCTAAAATAATTGCTTATAGTTAAGTTTGCAAAGAAATAGACTGCAGTATCTTCACATATTTGCGCTATCAATTAACCCTAATGTCTAGTAGAGAAGATCGTTATTCACACTCAAAACGCCAATATTCTAGGTTCGATCGTGATCTCAGGTGAATAATATAAATTTTGTTCGTATTTTCAAGATTTTATAATTTTCTATTTTCCGGTACTTGTAAACTGCTGTATTTTTTGATTTGAAGTTAATTGCATATCAAATGGTTTGAAATTTCCGAATTTTGATTTGTATTAGAGTTTCGTAAGTATAAGGATATGGAATTCCCGCAGGTATTTACGATTGTTTTTATTTGACTCTTATTCTGGACGGAAGAAAATGGTTACAGACAATTTACCAAAAGAAAACGAATTAACCAAGAAATGCCAAATGTGGATAGACGGAGCTTTCAGTTATTCGTAGGCCTAGAGATGCTTCGCTCGGAATGTAGATAAACAGAGTTGCACTTGTTATACCTAATTTCACGGCATAAGCGTCAACAATTTCTTTCTTTTGCTGGCACGTGTGGGACGGGTTTCTGCCTCATACAGCTCTTATGAAAACCTTGGGGTTTTATTTTGTAATAATTAATATTAACTTCTTTTCAGTGTCACCAATGCCTTGTACTCTTTGATGAATTTTTCTTCTAAATATTGTAGTTCTTGTGCTTGACTCCTAGTAGTTGAATTTGCATCTAACAGCAAGACTCGTTCTTCTGTTGTTTTCTGCTAGTCCTAAGAGATCTAGTTGCGATGTTAAACCAGAAACTGTAAGACAGCCAAGTGGTTCTGTTATGGGTAAAGACTATTTGGACAGGGTTCGGAAGGACTGCCTTCGGCTGAAGAATGCATCACCTCTTGAGGTTTCGTTGGGTAAGGGGGATTCTAAGGTAGAAACCAGAGCTGTGAGTAAAGAATCCAAAAACAAAACTGGTGGGCACCGTGAAGGCACCAAACATTCTTCAAACCAAACTAAATTACCTCACTCTCGATCTTATTTTCAGGTGATATATCGAAGAACTGAAATTCTTCTAGCTAGATAGGAATTTTTTTCTTTACTAACTCGTCATCTGATTGTGCTTTATTGGAACTGATGTCTTATTTCTTTATCATCTTTTAGATGCCAGGTCTTTTGAGAAGTTTTTCTCATGTCATTGATCACTTTGCTATTTAATCGTTGCTGTTTTTCTTTGTCATAATCAAGATTTTGTTGCCAGGGTGACCAGTAGCTTCATTATCTGGCATCTGGTGATTTTTTGAGAAATCTAAGTATGACATCCGAGTCAACGAGCAGTGAAAATTTTGATTATTCTCTTTGGAGGGCATGTGGCCCCATCTCACTGTAATATGATTTATGATCATCCCAAAATATTTTTGTTACACATCTAGAGGGAGTGGGAGACCTTTGGTGTGACCAACCCCAAAATAGAAGAGAGATTAAAATTAACATGGCTTGATATAGTTGCTTTAAAGCATCTTCAACAGATTCTCTATTTTTAAAATACATAATTTATAATTTAGAGAGCATCTATAAATTTATAGAGTAAATTTTTTTATATACTCCAACATCCTCTTTATTTTTAACACTTAATTTTACTACTTCCAATATGTATTTATCATTTTCCCTATCTTTTATTTTCACAAACTTCTCTTCAAATTATTATATTATTTTCCTCCGTTTTCTTTGAATATTCTATTTATTTGGGTTAATACATGGAGCATTGAAAATTGAAATATTTGGAATACATTTAATTATGGAGAGTAGGTTTCACTTTCTATTTTAAAATGTTAATTTCAAGAATTTCTTGGAGCATAATTTTTGGAGAACCAAACTCATTCTACATTTTAAAATGTTACTTTCAAGATTCTCTTGGAGCATAATTTTAAGGATCGGACTCTTTAAAATGGAGAGTATTTCATTTTTAAAGAGTATCTTGAAGATGCTTTTAGATCTCCTACTACATGAAGTAATGAACATAGCAAATGGGAGCAAAATGATTTTATGAACCCTACTCTGAATTTAATGGGAGATACCTAGCTTTGTTATAGTCTCCGCCAAAAAGGGGTTTGTCACCGAAGAAAATATTCCGTGCTTTCAATAATTAGTAGTCAATAAGATAGATGGCTATTCTTGCCTTGATAAAGCTGTCATATGTAATCTAACCATTTAATTTATATACCTTTCGTTCTTGCTCTCGTCTAAAGCATCTATGTACATTAGAGTTTATAGGATAATGCATTAATATCATCCACGCATCTCTCGGTATTAAGACAAACACAGTGCTCAACTTACATCCTAGTTAGCCAGGTTGGTGTATTGGGATTTTTTGTACAGGCTGGTGGCTTTAAATACCTCATTGTATATAACAATATTAGGAATGTCTTATAACAGCATGTTGGCCGTGGTAATGCCGGGCAAGTTGAGCGAAGCTTGGGTTGGAGGGCATCTACTGGTAAGTTTTTAATGCTCACTTCAATTGAAATTCTACTTCCTAGGGAAGTAAATTTTGGTGTTTTGCTTGAGAGTTGGCAAACATTGGCATGCTGAAAATTTGTTTAGCCAGATTATTGAACACACAATCATCACTTTCTTTAGCTTGTCTTAACAGTGCCATGTATTTAGCACTATGACATCTCTGATTCTACAATTAGACCTGTCAATTGCTGCCAGAAAACTAATATTAATAAGGTGCTATTTTCTCATACCATAACTATTGAATTTATATTTTTGCAAAGAGCGTGGATGGTGGGGAGATGCAAAGGAGCAGCTAAATGACAGGATTAAAAATAAAAGAGTGGAGAGTGATGCACAGCTAAAGGACCTGAATACCAAAGATAACAGGAAAGGTAACCACACCGGGCAGCATGATGGGTACTACAAAATTGAGGCAGACCCAAAAGTACCTGCACTTGAAAGTCCTGCCGTTAGCAAGCACAAGTTTCCTGCAGATCCCAAGAAAACTCGCAAAGCAGCAGCCTACCCTGTGATTCTGAACCCTGAAGATCATGCCATGGAAAGTGAAAAAAGAGAAGAGAGAGGCCTTACCTTTCGTCATTTTGAAACCCGTGAAAGAGCATTCATAGAGAAGAGGGAGGGTAATAGGGGGATAGCGTTGAGAGGTAACATTTCCTTGAGAGAAAAGTATGGAGCTAGTGATAAGTATGGCAGAACAAATAGAGTCATTCCAAGGCAGGGTTATCCTCCAACTGGAGGCTATGTTAAGAAATGGAAGCATGATCTTTACAATGAAGCCAGTAGGAGTCCAACCCCAAAGAATGAGGAAGATCATATTGCTAAAATTGAAGAACTCTTAGCTTCGTGATCAATCTGTAGAAATTATGGTTGCCGAGGTAATTCTGTGTCTCATTCCTAATTTGCATTTTGGCTACTTGTTTAGTTGTGAGAATCATTGTGTTTTCATATGATTTAACTTGGCTACCGCTAGCAAGACAAGCGTACAATTTTATGAAATATTGTGCTTCCAGACCATGACGTACATTTTGAGATGTTATTGAAATTGAACCATGAAGAATATTGATACCAAATTTACATATTCTGGCTTTGGCTTGTGCTTTATGTGGAAGTTTGGTTGCTCGTCTTCGAAACAAAGTCATGCGCCTATTGGTTTGCATGCAGATGCATCTCATGTGCAGTTCAGCTTGTTCATTTGTTTCCCGGTTTGTGTAGATTCTGCAAACAGCAAGCTAATGACTGTCAGTGCATGCTTGAATCTCCTCAATGCATAAAATGTTGCTCTATTTAATTTCTGGTATGCCTATATCATCAACCACCATGGCGTATGCAAGGTGCCAACAAGAACTATTAGATGCTCAAAGGTCAGTAGCTTTTCCCCGAAAACTAGAGATTATCATTTTATGAATGAGGGTAAAATTTTAGTGAAATTTTTTAATCTAAGTGGAAACTATACAAGGAGAAAATGCAGCTTCCAGGCTGCTGGTACATTGTCATTGCAGATATACAGCAAGTATCTTGAATTCCATCAATATCACAATATGGACTAGATGTGGACTTGATATGTGCGACCAAATAGTGCAATTGCAGCAGACCAACTCTAAAACGAAATGAGAGTAAAATAGTAAGATATACGAAGTCACATTGATTATCAAAATTGTCATATCGTGCCTACTAATATGTTGTTTCTTCTCAACAACATAAAATCCAATCAAGACCATATTTTGGTGATGCTGTATGCCAGTATCAGACAAAGCAATGAAACGGTAAGCTAGCATAAAATTTCTTTTTCAGCTAGTTGGCTTTGACGCATGGAGAAAATAAGAAACTTTGCCAAAATAAACACTGTACTCCAAAGGGAAATTTTCTCACCTTAGATCAAATGGTAATTTGATGGGGGAAATAAAGATAAAAGATGATCAAATGCCATAGACATCTAG
This sequence comes from Fraxinus quadrangulata, assembly GCA_903798255.1. Classification (NCBI taxonomy): domain Eukaryota; kingdom Viridiplantae; phylum Streptophyta; class Magnoliopsida; order Lamiales; family Oleaceae; genus Fraxinus; species Fraxinus quadrangulata. The sequence continues at coordinate 4,915 of CAIGRB010131396.1, forward strand.
TCTGACCTGAATAGTTCCCTGAGTTAAATACGAAGATCTTCAATGTCAGTTAAGAGACCGGCACTTCCAGTGGACCTTTTATCCGGCAGGCTAACCACTAGCTGACCACATGCACCACTTATATCTTGGCCCATTTGCTTACGTACAGTTGTTCGGATGTTATATGTACCTCTAAGTATTTTCTGGAAGCTGGTGACTTTCTGATCATTGCTAGTTGAGAAATGACTCAGAGTACCAATTGGATTAAACGGAATCAAGTTTATAACCTGCAACAAATGGCAGAAATGGAGATTAAGGTTGGAATGAATTGGCTATTTAAACCTAGCAAATGAAGGTAGTTGTTCTCCAATATAAAACTCACCACTTGTAACGTCTCCAGCAATTTGGCAAGCTGGTGAGCATGCTGTTCCTCATCATTCACCCCGTCAAGCATTATGCACTCAATAAAGATTTTCTGCTGACTACAAAGAAGACCAAATGAGATATTCTGACAACCTATTATTCTGAAAACCTACTGTGACTATGAAAAAGCGAAGATCAAAAGAGACGTACATAAATAAAGCAGAAACAATTGCAAAGTCCAATATACGGAAGAGTGAATGTTACGTAAACATGACATCGTGTAACATAGGGCCCTATTTGGGAATCTCCAGATCTATGTTTATTTTCGACAATAAAAAGTAACAGTGACACACTAAAAACCTTATTTTCAACAATAAAAAGAAACAGTGACACACTAAAAACCTTTTATTTTGATATTTTCCAAAGGAAAAACTTGTGCTGCAGGCATTATCTGGCATCGAATATCCTGTACTGGTGCATGCAGTGAAACTGCTAGGTTCAAGTTTGGTACATCAGTCTGAAGCTTGTTGATAGCATGGATAATGCCAACCTGCACAAATTTATACACAATATTTTTAATTATGTAAAATAATTCGTGAATGGCATGATGCTGAAAACAAAAAAAAAAAACAAAAAAAAAGAGGCATGTTCCTGAACATGAATGGAAGCTTTTACTNGTGAATGGCATGATGCTGAAAACTAAAAAAAAAAAAGGCATGATCCTGAACATGAATGGAAGCTTTTACTTGTACAGTATGGAAGAAGATTTGGAAAAACTTTCATCTGCTAATGTTAAAAATATTCAATTTCTTAAAATCATGTGATAAATTTGAATATTAAAATTAGCAAGCAACTGAGAAGTCTGCACCGTCGAGACAGTAATTTTCTTTGGTGAAATCTGGAAAGGAGATGCTGTCATGACTCTAATAGCTTCCACCACTGAGGCATAGTTGTTCAATGGCTCTCCCATGCCCTACCAACAACAAATAATCATTGAGATGAAGAGAAAGTACTTCAGCTAATAAATCCCTAAAAAAAACCCAAAAAGACTGCAATGGAAAAATTTTCAGCACTCCAAAAAGACCAGCCTGTAATTTCACAAATCAAATCAAATCAAGTTTTTTTAAGAATATTTTTTAAGTCATTGGCAATAATTATTCTACTTTAAAGCAAAAAGCTCACAATAGCACTATATTCTGCCTTTTAATATTTTTTGCAATTTTTTACCCAAAAAATGAAGAATTTGATGAGAATCTTGTCCACAGTAATTGTTTGTTTCATCCCAGAAAGACAACAAACCAATATTTTTTGGGAATCAGGGAGCAGCATAAAACAGAAAATGTGACAATTAAAAGGTTTGAAACATATAATCACATAGATATCTATATTTTTCACCATGATATGAGACATTAATTCAAATGAATAAAAATCAACGAGTATCTATTGTCACAAGTCTAGTGACAAATGAATGGTGGAGGAAGAGTAAATATATTTACATTTTCTAAATAATGGACTTCTATCTTTTTCTGCATCATATTTCCTCAAGGATTCATTTGAACCAAGAAAGACTACTAGTAGGTAACAAACATCATCTTTATTTATCACAAAAATCTTGGAAATGATCGGGTGCTACAAAAATGATGAACTCCTTAATCAGGAAAAATATTGTTGAGGTGTAGTATCTTGCAGTTGTAGCAAGCTCCACCAGATTGAGCCATTGTTTGGCTACCATTTACAAATTGGTTATAATCTGTCAAACCATTTTTCATCCACATATTTTGTGAGATTCACAAGTACTACTCACTTATTCATCACTCATTTCTATCTATTTATAATTTAAAGTGTTTATAAACAACTTCCAAACTAGCTTTGAGATAGCCTCGTCATAATTGTCCTCAACAGCTCCATGGATGTGCTGTAATGCAATTAGTATCGTCTTTCAACATCGGTTCACTTTATCTGATAATAGCACAAACACCAGGGGTGTACCTTCTTGCATTTATTCAGCTCAATATGCTTTTTATGTTCTTCATAAAGGATTTCAATTTTTTGTCACAAAATCAATGTGAAAATTGCAAAATCAAAATTGAAATAGAATGTTAAGCTATTTAGTATACTTAGCAATCAAGGTCACCAATAAGCGCTCAACTCTTTTACATGTCAAAATCTGGTAGTTTAGCTGAGTTGAAGATGACCAAGGGCCTAGCATACACTTGGAGATCCTAAAATGAGATATCTCAACCCCATGGGTCCAAGCTTACCAACATACCCACTCTGAAAATAAAAAGAGAAAAAATAGAAAAACTGGAGATTTCAGATACTTGTATAGAACTTGGCAATATTCTCTCCATTCCACTTTGACAATCATCAGTTCAATTTAAGGAAGTTCCTCATCAAACATCGCCTCCCCTTTAAAAAGAAATACATCCTCTGGGAATGTGACAAGGTTGGTGAAGTACAAACAAGCCAGTTCAGACACACACACACATCTGTACATATCATAATCTTGGAGTTCATGGTGTTCTACAAGATCAAACATGCTATTTCACAATCCACATACAATGGTTTATTAACTAATCTGAAGTACTGTATGGTAGTTATATAGTTGAAAGAGAAATGCTATACCATAAAAACAACATTTCGTATAGCTGATATGCGAGAGGCATGCACCAGTTGTTCCACAATTTCACCTGATGAAAGATTATTTTTGAATCCCATGCTTCCTGTTGCGCAAAACTTGCAACCCATTTTGCATCCAACCTTTGCAAAGTCAGACGAAATTTGTAATCACTTTCAATACCACATAAAAATGTGAACTTACAGTAACTAAAAGGTTGTAAAATAAGAAGATGCATCTCCTTTGTATGCGAACTTTGAGAGGGGTAAAAAAGTGAAAAACAAAAGAAGTACCTGAGAGGATATGCACAAGGTTGACCTAGGTCCACCAGGACGAGGCTTCCCGTCATACTTTCCCAGACGTGAATCATATCTCATTATGACAGCCTCCACGAATTCTCCATTCTATTAAAGACAAAGAAAGCATGCCAGTAAGGATAGTACACAAATGATAAAATACACATCATCAACTACCATTAATTTAAACTGTAGGCCTTTGTCAAACAGATGAAAGCCCGGTGAACACGCTATCATTTCGCAGAGGTATTAAATTAGATCAATTAATTTAATTTATTGAAAACGTGTCTTGAATGCAGTGGTATTTTTCATGTATAAAATCCTGTTGTCAATGGCATTTCACCATGTTCAGACTCTAGTAAAAGTTTATTTTAATCAAAATAAGGTTAACTCGTCTGTCCACCACATTCAATTTGGATACAGAGGGAGTTGAGTCCCAAATAGACTTACTAACATTAGTGGTCACCATAAACCAAAATTGAAATGAATGGACATTGTTCCAATTCACCAAACTCAGCTATGATAAAATAAATCAGCAGCGAATTACACATAATAAAAACTCTAAAATTACACTAATTTTAATTCATAGAGACAAATGCAAGAGATGATAAAAGGGTACCTGTAATTTGATGAGGAGCTTGGTAGTGACCGTGTCGTTCGAATTAATGACTGAGTGGAGAGTGGAAGTGCGGGATTTGAATTTAGAGTTGAGCAAAGAGTAAGCCGCGGAAGGCAAAGAAGGAATTTCATCCCATTGGCAATTAGGGTTTTGTAATACGTGCTTCCAGATGAGAGGGATGAAGTGAGGTTTGATGCCGACGTTTTCGAATTCTGATTTTACCACGGAAAAATCGAACACCGATTTGTATGCCATCGGAAAACAAGTCCAAATTCTAGCCTACGGCCTCGTTTTGAGGTTTAGCAGAAGGATTTGTGCGCTTTATTTAATTATAGCAGATGTCCCCAACTTCCTAAATATGTACAGACGAGGACTTTAATCTTCTACTTTAGCATCTAGGTCCCGGATCTTTCAGATTTGCAGTGCTATGGACAAATTTTGTTGCATTTTACTGTTAAAAGGTTGTTGGCTTTTTTTAATGAAACATAATTAATAGGTACATTGTTATTATTATTTTTAATATATATCTAACAATCCAATAATATAGCTCGTTGACCATCTCAATTAGGGTGGACAACGAGTGCTAGTATTAAAATACGAGAACACCACATAATTACTACATTATAAAAATATATTTTAAAATTGACAAACTCCCTAAAAATTTTCATAAATCAAGTGTTAAATCATAATATTAAATATATAATTATAATATAATATGCACTAAGTTTTGATTAAATATATTATATCAAATTAACTCCTACAAATCTTACTATACTATATTTAAAAAAAATTTCTTACATTCCTCTCACAACCAAACGGTACTTTCTCTCTCTACAGTCCATCTCGCTGAACATCTCCAAAATCATACAAATTCACCGTTTATCCTCGATTTCGAGCCACAACCAATGAATAAGGTCACAATCGTCGAACTACTTTTGATTTTTACTGTTTTGGAGAAGTTGAAGCTAACTATGGCAGAGTCAGATTTTCCCAAAGCAAAAACTGAACTCCTGTGATTTGATTTCGAAGGTAAACATATAATCATGATTAATCATCGATTTTAAGCCACGATTAATGAATGAGGTCACAATTCTATAGACATATTTCTGATTTTCATTTTTGGAAAGAAATTGAAGTTCGGTTGTAGAATTCGGCTGTAGAGGAATTGGATTTTCTGTGTATGATTAAGAATGCCAGTTTTGTACGTTTGCATGTTGTACACAGGTCACACGTCACTTATACTAGTAAATGATACATGCAAGTATGATGAATTGATCGAGCTTGTTCTTTCAGAATTGGGGCTTAATGGAGCAAACTTAGCTCTGACAATGACATATTATTTGGATTCTAGTTTACCTCCAGTCCGGATTCTGGGCAATAATAATGTCCTAGCGTATATGAGGTTGAAATCTTTGGATGGGGTTGTATCGAGTTATCCTATTATCGTTGATGTTATCACTACAGTTTTATGGCAGTCAAGATATACATTGTCATGCCTAGAGTCGTCAACTACTTCCATCGAGTTATCAGCTAGTATGTTTTCTTTAGACCAAATAGTTCAAGAAATTTGTGACTCAGTGATGACCATAGACAAAGAAAACATTGAAGAAGATATGACATTGGTATCCAAAGCAAATGATAGAGCAGTAGTGGAGGGAAATATTTTTCGCAACAAGGACATTCTAAAAATGAGCTTGGCCTTCTATGCTATACAAAACAAGTTTGAATATAAGGTGTTGAGATCGGACAAGAATGTGTATGTGGTAAAGTGTTTGCATAATCATTGCAAATGGATATTTAGATCTTCACGCTTGGGAGAAACGAAATTGTTTAAGATCAGAAAAATGTATAATGGTCACACATGTTTGATGAACATTGTTTTAGGATATCATCGGCAAGCATCTAGCTCAATTATGTCAAATTGCATCAGATACAAATACACCTCTTCACGTACAGTATACACTCATAATGATATCTCGAATGGCATGTTACATGAATATGGAGTATCAGTGAATTATGTAAAAGCGTGAAGGTCACGTGAACAAACATTAAAATTGATTAGAGGTGATCCAACGACATCTTTTCAGTTGCTGCAATCTTATTTCTTTATGCTAGAACGGATGAACATGGAGACAGTCACAAGAATATAAACATATCATTTAAATAGATTTAAATATTAGTTTATGGCTTTGGGTGCATCGATCGCTGATTGGAAATATTATAGGCCTATCATTGTAGTTGATGGCATATATTTAAATGGCCATTATAGGGGTACACTCTTTACGGCTTGCACAAGATGCAAACAATAACATCTTTATACTAGCTTTTGGAATTAGGGATAATGAAAATGATAAGTCATGGAGATAGTTTCTTGAGATGTTGAAGAGGGCATATGGATCGAGAGACAGATTATGTATAGCATCAGATAGACACAATAGCATAAGAAATGCCATTGAATTCGTATATCTAAAGGCAATGCATGGGATCTATTCATACCATTTGCTTAAAATTTTGAAGGCTCATTACGCAAAATCAATTCACAATGTTACATATGCATTCAATTCTACTGTCAGAGCATATACAATGGATGAATTGGAATACCAAATGCAGCAATTAAACTCAATGAATGAAGAGATCAGGGGATATTTGGTATGTGACTGTCTGTAACATATATTATGACTTTTTGTGACTTGTTTTATGATATTATGAAATGTCTGTGAATATCTATGATCATGCATGTTTAATGTACGAACTATATTTCATTTATTGTTACATGAAATTGAAACATGATTATGAATGAAAAATATCGGTGGATATTTAGTATGTGGCCTCATTTACAATTAAAACATGATATATTTTATGAATATGGCCACCTGTCACCCGTTTTGTAATAATATTGACTATTTGTAAACCTTTTAGAGTTAACCGTGACCTTATATGACATGTTGTACTTATGCTTGAATATATTATCTAATAACTAAAATTATTTTTTAGATGGATATTGGATATGAAAAATGGTCAAAGATTGCACATGCCAAACAATAGATACTTTACTATGACATCAAACATAGTAGAATCTGTAAATGCAGTCACGAAGGTGGCAAAGAATTACCCAGTTCAAGCACTTCTAGAATTATTGCGGCAAACAATCCAATTTTGGTTTTGCAAGAATAGAGATAACGCACATTGCACTTTCATAAAGCTTGCAACCAAATATGAGAAGCTGCTAAGGGAAACGAGCAATGAGGTGAGAAATCCAAAGGTAAAAACAACAAACTATGTATATTATGTTTATCATAGGCATAGCTTTACATATTTTTTATTTTCAGGTTTCACCTGCAAGTCACACTTTGTTTGAAGTGAGGGACAATTCTTCATCGTACATGATTGATATAACTCAACATACATGTAGTTGTAGAATGTTTCAAATGGATCGACTTCCCTGTCCACATGCACTGGCGTTGATAGTAACATTGAAGTTGGATGTGTACGACTTTTGCTCGATGTATTACACAAGAGATGCATATCTGAATACATACAAAGAGATAGTATTTCCTGTAGGTAATAAATCAGAATGGAGTTTGCCGGAAGATGTGAATAGTAGAGTTGTATTTGCTCCAACCCAAATGAGAATTTCTGGCCGGCCTACTGAGAAAAGGAAGAAGCTAGCTTGTGAGAGATCACAAGTTGTGAAATGTGGAAGATGCGGTGAATCCAGTCACAGTCGTCGAACATGCAGGAATATGGTATCATTTAACCAGAACAACGGCAAATAAAAAGCAAAGAAAGATCAAAAGAAATTCAAATAGCTTAACTTAGCGTAGTAATTTTTTTTTATACAAGGATATTCTTTGTAATTACAAATTGTTTCATTTTATTGCCAAACAATGTATTGTTTGGATTATATGAGTTGACAAATTTATGCATAGATGTTAGATTACATTTCAAGATGTCACACGTGTTTCTGGGAAGGGCAGTATAAACAGACATTGATTGTGATTCTGTTTATGATGATTGTGACCATTTGTGACCATTTCTAGCACAAAAGGCAGTAACAAGGTATAGGTTTTTTGTTTATCTGTGATCGTCTTTGACTGACTATGAATAAAATTCGAAATTAATTGACTTGAGTATTTTAACTGAGTTTGAATGTCATCTTCGACTAGATGTGACCAATTCTGTGTATACCATGTATGACAAATATATAAATCATACATGTTAAGTATTTGTGACAATTTGTGATCAACTATTTCTATTTGATTCCATTTGTGACTTACAATTATGTAAGACATTAACCATGTGCAACCAATTATGATCATTTGTAACATGTTCAGACCGTGCAAATATAAACTTTTACCTCAATAAAATACTTAAATGATATAAAAAAAACCATACATATAAAGACCAATACTTTCACCTCATTTGTACCAACTACTTGACAAAAACAAATTCACATTCTACAGCAGTTCAGTCATCTATCAACTACATCATACAACACCTGTTTTGTCTAATTTTGAACAGCTATCAACATAATCTATCATAAAAACAATTCCATCAACAGTAGCTCAGTCATCTGACTTTGATTTTCCCCTTACAACTTGCCTCAGTTGTCTATTTTTGAACAGAAATGCTGCAATTTCAAGCCTGATATTCACAGCATCAAATGACATTGGCATTTTGGCAAGATCATTGTTCAACAAATACTGTGCATACTTGATGACAAAATACCACAATTGTGCCTATAATATTTAACGTAGACGAACCATGAGTAATTACAAAATATTGATGAAAAATGACAACTTGCAATGCCCATAATGAAACTTATGCATTTTGTTGTTGAGGTAAACCACTGACAATGTTAATATGCAAGTCCCTGGATATGTCACTCATATCATCATTAGTTTCCATCCATAGTCCGATCACTTTTAACTGATGTGTAAGAGTTTTTACAAGCGGTAAGACCCTTTCACGAACCTTATGATCTTTATACGATTTGTTGCTTGAATGGAATATGTACAGAATACGGTTATTAATGTCAAGCTGCCACAACATCCAATGAGCATGATTTGTAGGCATAATGGGTATCAATACTTATTCAACTTCTCTCCAAACAGTATTAAATGATAACCGTTCATCATTGATGGTTTTGATTAGATCGTCATTCTCATTCACAATGCTTGGAACTTAAACAAATTTGGAGTAAAAGTCCGAATTGTCAAATCAAATATACAGTCGATAGTTGTTGCCTTCATCTTGACATCTTCACCAAACTTGGCAAGTTGTCTTATGTAATGAAAGCATGCATCCATGTGCTGTAATAACAAAGAGTATACATAAGAAATGTGAACTACTATACATATATGAAAAATGGTGGCAATATTATACCATGCTGCTCAATGATGAATTAGAATCGATCAACTTATGCCACCAAATTTTATGGTGAACAACTACATTGCCACACACAAATTGAGGACTTATCACATTATGTGCATCAATGAACTTTACCCTGTACACACATGTATGCACTCATCAAACAAATAATGGCAGGTCACACTTGACACAAAAACACTTATGATCTACATTTCATGTACCTGTTCTTGGGCTTGTATCATCTGTCAAACCAATTCTGGAATGAACTCAGATATGCACTATCAACTCCCTTCAAATAAATTTGGAACATAACGTTTCCAAATGTAGATTTTGATCCAGTAGTGGCATGACGTGAATCAACCTTAACAAAAGGTGACTGCAGAGTTTTTGATGGCTTTTGTGCTCTCTTTTCAAGTAGTCCAGATGATGGAGGTGCAAGCGCATCTTCCTAATTCAAAAATATAAAAAGAAAGATTCTTGAATTAGTGTGTGATAATCAGTATGAATTTATAATATGAAATACTAAATGTTTCGTTAAACTGACATATTTGGTATGACATTGAGTAGACTTCAACACACGTGCAATAGCCTCATCACATGATCTTGCACTTCTCTACTAGCAAAGAATGCATCATCAGAGGTTTTAGGACTCTGTGAGTAGCCAACACCTAGATCAAATGAAGGAGATTGGAAAATGTATTCATCATGAAAGCAATGTGAAGACTCATGTGCCGTGTGATCTTTGTCTTTTTTGTCAATCACGTTATCACCTTTTGGCTCAGGTTCCATGTGACCCTTGCCCTTTCTTTCAACCACATCATCAAATTTTGGCTCTTGTTCTATCGAACCATCTTTACCACTCAACTTCTTCTAAACTTCATCTATTACCGAAGATAAAATGTCAGACACGGATTCAACAAAAGATTTAAGAGATGCCATGATGTCACTCAAGCCATCTTTCAACACATTCTGACTCCGAATGACCTCATTGAGCTTCAAAAAATTATTTGAATGACACATTTTATCATTCATGTCAGATAGTTTTGACTTCGTCGACAAAAGCTCATCTTTCAGCCCTTTGTTATCAACTTGAAGCTTGGTTATTTCCTCATCCATCAACTGTTTCAATCGACCACATTCCTGAAAAATTTTATAGTTAGTAGAATTGTATATGAAATGGCTTTTTAAGTTGGCAAAAAATGAAATTATTTACTTTGACACATAAACAATCAGGATGATAGACAGGATGTGGTTGAGCATGAGAGCTAGAGCTAGCAGCTCCTATCTGTTTTTGCGCGCGGTGGATCGACAAAATCATTGTCTGAATCTTGAACACGTACCTTTGACAACGGAGGAATAGACTCATTTTTGCCCACTGGAGTTTTAGAGATCCTAATATTCTGATTGGGTTGCTAGGCTTCGAGTACTGCACATCTGGCGATTGTACATAACATACAGAACAATGAAATCAGTTAGCATAGTGATACAAATCAGGTCACAATATATATGAAGAAAAGTTACAAGTAACATATTTCAGGTCACATGTCATGATATATCTGAAATTCATATTTAGAACATGTCATATATGGCATCGTGAGCTCTACTTCAGATGGATCGATGTCATTTATCACAACCTATTTGAGATAACATGGAAAAAAGTTGAGCATATGTCATTTTAAATATGTGTAACTAATCAAATGATTACATAACAATTCAAACATATTTACGAACTTACATTCTCACTTCCGAACACTATGTCCTCTAACATTGCCACATAAGGATGTTTGTGGGCAGTCCAATTCATAATTCGTGAATATTTCTTACAAATTCTTGTGGCCATGTTCCCTTCAATGCACTCATACAACCACACTTGGAAAGTCACTAAAAACCTATCAATCTGTAGTGACTTGTTTGTTTTGATAATCCATTCCTTAAGACAATAATGTGGTCTCAAAAAAATATTTGCCCTAAGGGAACATTTCAAGAGTGGCAAAATCGTCTGCAAGTGCAAAAATGTAATAGATCCACGACCTTCGGGTAGGGTGTTGCAAATAGATACTAGGTGATAAGATAAATAATCCCAATCTTAACCACGTCAAGGTCTGGTTCATCATCCAGTGAAAGAAAGACTCTTTTGACATCTTCACTTGTGATAACTTTTAAGTCCCTGAAATACGTATCCTTCACTGCAGACGATTTTTCATCCAACATCGGTCGACCATCGACCCCATCATACTGCAATTCAGTGACCAAATAGAATTCAGCAATGGAGAATCGAATATATCTCTCATTTATGTTGAACCACATCTTCTACTTGTTGGGTTGCTTCACCTCTCGTAGTAACATATAGTGAATCAACTGTGACTGCACTACTATCTCCATAGAATGCATGTAGTAAGAAACACATGTGTTCTCCAGAATGTCCCTCTGAGCATTAATGAATTTCATCACAAAGTGTGTGATGACACTATGTATGGGTGTTATAGTGATCTTCCCAGGGAATCAATTCCTTGGTTTTATTAAATAGCTCCAATTCTTCACAATCGTAATATCGGACATGTTACTGTGACATTCAACAAATAAACATTTGGTCACAAATTCTCCAAAACATANACCAATCCCTTGGTATTATTAAATAGCTCTAGTCCAGCGCAATCGTAATGTCAGACATGATACTGAAGCCTTCTACAAATAAACATTTGGGCACAAATTCTCCAAAACATAACAAATAACTATAGATAGTCACAAACACTTATTAGCGTAGATATCAGTTCCATATTTGTGTTATGTGCTTTAATATTTTTATCAACTCTGAGCATATTAACATATCACAAGACATAATCAACTGCTATTTACATTTCAAAAAAAATTTAGCAACACAATAATATTTTAAAACATGATAGTGTGGATATTCTAATTCAATCCAGCATACTTTAGAAAACATGTTCAGATCACGTAAATAGTAATCGATCAAACAGTACACAAAATAAGTCACAAACCCTTCAAATTACAAAATACCCAAAATAGGTCACAAAATACCCAAAATAGGTCACAAAATACCCAAAATATATATATATATCACAAAACTCACAAATCAGGTCGCAAAATTAGATTTCACCTTCTTCGTGTATTTCCACCCAGAGGCCAACATTTTGGCTCTCTTTCTTGAAGAAGAACTTCCTACATCTTTTTTTCCTCTTTCATTTATCCTTCTCCTTTATATTCACATCAACACTACGAGTTCTAACTATTTTAAATACTACAATGGTTAAAACTAAAATGTAATATGGCTATTTCACATGAATCTCCAATGATAATGCCGGCGATTTGGAGTTCTTGTGCATTTGAAAATGGTAAAGAAAGACAGAGACATGAGTACTGCCGTAGAAGGAGAGAGAGAGAGAGAGAGAGAAGTGATTTTGTGTTGTAGAAAGAGAAAGTGGGGGAGAGGCGGTTTCAGAAAGACAGATGAACATGGGTTGAATGACAGGGATAAGTACATGGAGTGGGATGAGTAGAATACGTGGACGGTTCAGATTAAATCTGATGAATATTTAATTAACATAATAAAATTATTTTTATTAATTTAAAAATAGATAATTACCACCTGATTTTTGAATTTTAAACTTTATCCACTTATTTTTGAATTGTAAACTTGAAAACTAGGGTTTTGGGTAATTTTTTCTTAAAATATTTTCATTTTTAGTCATGTTTAGAGTATCTTTCATTTAGAGATAGATCAAGCAATTTGAAGGTGATAAGCCACATTCTGATTAAATCAATCTCTATTGGTAATTCAAAAGAAATTATATTGTCAGGATCACCAACAACACTTCAATTGTTGATGAGTAGTTGTCGATTATTTTGGTACGAATTTTTGATAGCAAAATCGTTGGTAATCACCAACACACATCCATCAATGATTGTCGATATCAATGTTATCGAGAAACACTAAGGATGTTTCGGTCATCGACGGGTAGCCGTCAATATTCTTTCAAAAATTTTAATTTTTAAAAAATATTGGTATATAAGTTAAGTATATTTCTATTTTTTCTTCTGATGTGGCCAACTTATAAGTAAATTTTAATTTTATTTTGTTCTGGACATAATTTTCAATTAGTATTTAATTTTTTATTTTTATTAGTTTGTTTATGGATGAACTTTTCTTTGATAAACTAAATTTGTTAAAAGTATTTTATATTGTTAATATAATTAATTAAAAATATTTCGTAATCTTTAATTGTTATTTCTAATTATAAAATATTCATAATCTTTCATTATTTTGTAAATAATATTAATTATCAAATTTTTTATAAAAAATAATGGCAAATATATGTATATTTTAAAATGGGGATCCTTCTATTATTTATAAACATTAGAACATTTCTAAAAGACTTTTTATTTTTAAAGAACGTTTTATGCATTATAAAAATTATGTTTAAATTTAGAGAGTCAGAATGTTAATACACTTCAACAATGCTTTCTATTTTAACTCATCATTTTTCTTTTTTCAAGAAATATTTATTGATTTCTCATCATATTTTATTTAACACAAATTTTTTATATATTAAAGATCTATCAATTGAAATGTGATCTGAATAGTATAAGAGATAAAGTAATGAAATTTATGACTTATTAAATGCAATCATTCTACATTAACAATAGTGAGTGAGTTTGACTCTCTAAATTTGAAAAATCACATCAATTATTTATTTTAAAAAGTTAAAATATGGTCTCTTGAAATTTATTTTTAAGCATTAACTATTTAGCCATTGTCTGAGCCCCATTATTTTCAAAAAATTATTTTTTCAAAATTCATTTTCAAACACACATTTTTCAATAAAATAATTTTATACGTAAATCAAATTTGTTCTCAATTTTTAACTACACATTTTCCAAAAATTCACTATTTCAAAATACATTTTTTCTTCAAAATGGGGCTCAAACAAGAGCTTAAAATAAAGATTATTTCGTATTTAAAGAATCTCTTGAAAATATTCTTATACAATTGTTTATCTTACCTAATTCTTAAGATTACTTTATCTTCATTTTAAAGAATATCTTTTTCAATATAAACTGAATTTTGGATAATATTAGAAAATGGAGATTGAATTTTTTTTTATGCAACTCCGTGAATTTTGTTTATTTTGGAATTTCCATATATAATCATGACTCAAAACATTTCCTTCATCTTTTACATAATTCCCCTATAAGGAGTGCCTATAAAATTTGAGAATGTTATATAGCATTACTTGTGCTGATAGTCAACGTGACATTTAGCCTTTATTTGATCTTCAATATTTTCAAAATATATTTTTCTCTCTTCTTTATCAACTACAAATTCTTTAATGAAATAATATTACACGCAAATTCAAAACTTCTATTTATTTTTTAACAACTACTATTCCAAAATGCATTCTTAAATGAGGCTCAAACAGACTTTTAATAATAAGTTGAGCTAAACGATTCTTGCATCTTTATACTTAATTTAACTTATCATTTGATAACAGGTATATGCCACAGGTAGACTGATTTTTAAAATAAGGTTTCTTTTGTAGGCGAATATTCAATTTCCAAAATATTTAGCATTCCAAAAGGACCATAAAATATGATCTAAACTTTGATAAAATTGGGGTTTGAACTATCCAAGACATTGTACTTGTAAACGAAAGTTATGTATAGATAAGTATAAGTATTCACGCACAAAACAATAGTTTATCTATTATACTAATTAATCTGAAATTTGACATCTTCATGTACAGATTGCAAGCAATTATTCTAAGTGTATGGGACAACTTTATCCACCACGAAGGCGTTGAAATCAGTGACTGCCTTATGAAAAAATCAATTATCATTGGCAATCATTTGAAAGTCACATCATTCAAAGGTAAACAAAGTCACAATTTAATCATCATTTTTATAAGCTTCTGCCGTTAAGAAATCTAACTTCATTACACGCCTGCGTCATTCTTAACAACGATGTCATTATCGACTAAAGCAAATAGTTTGATCCTCATTAATTCAATGTTTGAAAAACTTGTTGAAATAAAAGAATGGTCAGTTCACTCTTCATATATTTTCCATATACTGCTTTCCACTTAAAAACTAACTTCATCCTCATATTATTTTGCATTTTTTGTTTATTTTTTGACTTCATTTTGATACTATACAAGGATTGAAAGAAACAAAGACATACTGACAGAAATGATCACTCAAAAGACGTATGATTTGCCAAACATGTCTAGTATTTCACTTCCTTCAAAGAACAAAATCATCAACATCAAAGATATTTCAGAATACTCATTGACGGTATATTAACTACTACAAGTAAAAGTAAAATCATAACTTATTTTCTTTAAAATTTATTCCATTATCTACCACATAACTATTTACGTTTGAAAACAATTCTAATATTCGTTCTATGTATTGCAGCACAAACCATTCTGGATAAAATATCAATTAGAATTGAAAGCAAGAGCTCAATCACTTTGGTATATGGCTTGTGATACTTGTGGTTGGATGTCATTTGCTCAATTCAATGAAATGTATTTTTGCAATTATTGCAAATGCATGCATGCAACAGTAGTTCCAAGATAATAACTCATATTGTAATACCATCTACGCAAAATAATAATTATGTATATAATGTAACTAATAGTGAGTTTAAAATGTCTATGACACTTATTTTGTTTTTTTCTTCCCAGAGCAAGATACAATGTTTATATTGTAGATAATATCAGATCTATTTTTGCATCATTATTTGGTGAATTGGTTGAAAAATTCCTACAACTACCAGCTGAAACTTTGATGAGGATTGTATAAAAGTATTCCTTATGATCTATTACATTTGCTAATATTTCCTACTTAAATATATTGATAGAATTTTCATTAATTTTCATAGAGTCAGAACCTGTCATCGATGCTCATGATTTGAATTATGTAAATGAAGACCATTTCATTTATATAAAAGATGGAACCCTGAATCCAAAACAAACCAACCAAGCTTCAATGTTGTATGCATTCCCGATAACAAATTGTGGGCCTACAAAGGGATCTCCAATGATGTCTCCTTGTAATTAAAAAAGTCTCACTTCACACCAATGTACCTAAAAGAAAACATTGAGCAACTAAAGAAACAAAAGATGATAGTATTCAGCAAACTTACATTTGAAGAAATTATTGGAGATCCCCCTGGTATCATTGTGCTAACTCGAAAGTAAATGTGCAAGACTTCCACCAGTTCAAATTAGAAATCAAGTTAGTTTTTTTTTTTTTTTCTTTTAAGACAACTGCTGAAATCATTATGAATTAAAGTAGCAGCAAACTTTTTAAAGAAGATAATATTTCTTTTTGGAACTCAATTTGGCTAATGGACTTTGATGCATGGTACCATATAGAAGTATTGGTACATACGATGAATTCCAGCTCAGTTTTTGAAGTTAGATTTCTATCATGAACTGGGATGGCCATCTTCATATTTTGTAAACATAGTGAAGTAATGTATGACTTTTGATTCTCCATAATGTCTGTTTATTTTCATGCTTTTTAAGTAATATATTATATATATAATCTATTTAAAAAATTAGTTCGTATCATCAACAAAGTGAAGTAATATATGACTGAATTCTCTCTTGATTCTCTATATTTCCGAGTTACTATTGCATCTGTCATTCATTCTCCATGTCGAAGTAGCTCTCTTTTCATTTCCTTCGATCTTTATCTGTTTCTGTTGAATAAAAAATTATAATTTAGAGTTGGACTTGTTGAATTATACCGTTGATTCAAGGGGATTTTATCAAGGAACAATTAATAGCTGTTTTGGTTTTCTTCCTCTGGGTTCCAAGTTTCATTCCTTTTTATGTTACTTTGTTGGAATAATTAGTGGGATTTTAGGCATTAATGCTTGTTGGGTTTTTGAGTTCGTGATTAATCTTTAGCTTTGATCGATCTTCATGATCCTCCCTAAGCAAGCAAAAGTTCTTATAGTTGTATTTTTATCATTTATCTTTTATTTGTTTATGGCACTTTAAGGGTAAGCTTTAGTTAAAGGTTAAATTCATTTTTAGGTTCAGAAGCTTGTTCATGTTTCTTTTCTGTCTGAAAGGATGAAATTCGTCAATAAAAAGGGATTAATTTTTGTAATTGAAGTGGAGATTTAAATGGTATATTTTTAAAAGGTGCATTAATATTCATTACTTGAAACAATTTAATGTTATTATTGCCATTGTTTAACGTTATCGTGCGTTGCACGTTGGTAGGAAATAATAAAGTGGGTGCTTGGTGAAGATTAAAATTAGATTTTTAGTACATTGTGATATAAGTTTTTGAAACGTGTTGTTGAAAAACTGTGAGATTCATAAAAAAAATGTTGTTAATATTGATTATTTAAATTTGACTTAAATTAAAATCTGATTTTAATTGAAAACAAAAATGACCAAAAAACATAGGACAACTAGGACAAAAATAATCAATTCCTATTTTAATTAAAACAAAAAGGGCCAAAAAATATAGAACTACTAGGACAAAAATAATCAATTCCTATTTTAATTAAAACAAAAGGGACCAAAAAACATAGAACAACTAGGACAAAAATAATCAATTCCTATTTTCAAAAGGAGTTCTTTTTTCAAAATTTCCTTCTTCTCTCGGGCCTTTCCCACCAGTTGGATCCAGGAATCAGAACAGTATTTCTCAATTCTGAACTCCTAGGGTTGAAGCATTGACGCACCAGTTTTCCTCAGGTACGTTTCATTCTCCTTGCTTCCCCAACTACGCGTATAAAATTTTCAAGCTGTTGAAGATTCAAGCCACGTGATACCAGCGTTTAAAATAGTCTTGTTTGAGAATCTGTTAATTAATGTTTATATTTTTTATTTTATCAATAAAGGATAGTTTTCACTGGTTACATTTAACCCGTTTTATTTATTTATTGAATTGGGGGTTTCTGGAAACTCTGGTAAAATAGTACTTAAAGGTGTGGAAACTTATTGGTCAAGATGTTCAAATAAAAGATTTATGAAAAGTTGGGCAGTATGAAATTGGGGCTTCGGAATTATAATAAAACTAATTTGGTTCTATTGACAGTTAGGGCGATTATTAGTTACGCTAACATTTATATAGATTTTGCACCATAATAAAGCAAAAGCTTTTTATCTAATCTATTGGTGAAAAAAAGGAATTTTTATTTTTGATCTAAATCTTTTTTTATTAGAACACCATTTACTTGCATTAGGACAAACTTGATGTATGTGAGAGGTTGCGGGTTAATACTTAGGGTAGGATTCTCTAATACTATTGAAAGAACTCAGACTAATTGTTGTAGGGCTTTTTCCTCTTGCTAGGAAATTTAAAATTTACTTATGTAGCATAGTGCCACTCATAAGAGGAGTTTGGCTTTGTTCTCCATGGATAGTAATTGTAGGGGAGGAGAAAAGGGAGTTAAATAACTATTGGAAAATTGTACAAAACTACATAGACTCCAAGAATAGGGGGCTTGGGTAAGAGTGCTGTTGGATGTACTTGGGTATTTGGGTTTAAGAAATATTATGTGATTTCCATATATTGTAATTTTTTTCTCGATTTTCGTAATTCTATATTTTTTCAATGTTTTCCTTGACATTTCTTGGAGGATCTTGAGGGGTGAATCTGGAAATAATTCCAGATTCCCAACAATTATAAGGGTGATAGAAAGCTGAGACTATAATTTAGGAAAAGGAGTAACAACTATTTTTGCACTTCTTCTTGCAGGCTGCGATTGCCACAAAATTGTAGCATGAGATATTGATTCCTAGTCACCAGTAGTTCAACCGGTGTAGTAAAGACAATGGATCAACTTCTAGATGACTTATTTTGCAAAAGGTACTTCTCTTTAGAAATTAGAACAAATATGTTTGACTTGTTTCGTCAACTTGATCCTTCATTCTTTATTTGCTACTGAAATATCCTTTTATGATACTGATTTCAGCTTCATTTAATGTTTATCAGGGGATCAACAAGGGAAAGAGCACTGTCTTTGATAACTGAGGACTTTACCATCAACTATCGCCATCAGTTTTCCCAAAAGAAGTAATCAACTCACTCCTACGAAATAATTTACCTTCTCCTCCCTCCTTCTCCAACATCACTAGCTTTTAGATCTGACTCATTTCGTCAAGGCTAAATTTAAATGATTTAATATCCTGTAGGCACCAGTGGAATTAGAGAGTATTTGCATATAAAACCAAATGATAACCTAAAACATTAGGATAAGAACTAGCTGATTTAATGGTGTAAAATGTAATCTGTCTCCAGTTAGAGATTCTAACATCAGATTCTATATTCTTCTGTAATGCAGGTGTTCTTCATAACAGCTGTTTAATAGTTTCACAAACTATTCTAATGAGTTATAGTGGCATAGAATCTGTATTTAATTGCTGATCCCACTTCCTACGACTGTCTTGGCTAGTTATATAAAAATATGAAATATGCATTGAAGTTAGGTGGAAGATAATTCTGTGTGTATAAATGGCATTTATCTCTTCACTGTGGCTAATTTCTTGCAGTTTTGCTACATTACTGTACCGATTCTTATATTCCTTCAAGAAGGGGTCTTCCAAAGAGATTGCTTTAGCTTCTCATGCACTCGGTTAGTTTAGCACTTCTTTTTGTTTTATCCATTGCATTCTGCTTATAATGACTTCTATTTTCACATGTACAGGATTGCTGGCTGTCACAATAGGTTGTGGGGATGATGCTCATGAACTTTACAAAGAGTCACTTCCCTTGATCTCAAAAGCTCTCAAATCAGGGACTGAATCTTCGTTGTTATCTGTATGTATTTTACTTGGTAATTGATTTCTAAATGCTGCAGCTTTTTAGTCAATCATTTTGGTTCTCAAGCTTATGTATTATACAAATTCAATTCTGGTATCTTACTATCTCCTTTCTTTCATGTTCTTTTGGGGTAGGGATGGACTGTAACTGATTTTGTATGTTGTATGTAGATCATTGACTGTTTGGCTATTGTGACATTTGTTGGCGGAAGTAATTTTGAGGAGACAGAAACATCCATGCAGATGTTATGGCAATTCATTCACCTAGAATCCAATGATAATGTATGTACATAATATGTTGTCCTTTCTATGACTTATGTTTTGACTCTCTATCCTGGCAATGACACATCAATGGCAGATATATGATAAAGAATCCCCATCTATTAAACTAAGGCCCAATAGATAGGGGGTGAAATCTCAACATGAGTTTATGCACTTAGAGATATATTAGGTTTGTGGAATCCGACAACTAAAATTTACTTTTAGTCAATTGTGTTTTAACTTCTAGTGTTTTTTAAAAATATTGCCATTAGTTTTCTGCAGTTTCCAATTGCTTGTAGCCTTTTTTTCCCTCTTCCTTTTCTTTGTTTTCTATCTCTTTGCATTTGTTGTTTTAACTGACTGAAACTCTAAAAGTTAGTCCAAGACAACCAAAGGGGAAAAAAAGAAGCAAAACCTGAATGATACAACATATCCAATTATGTTGCTCGTTTATTTCTTTTGTTTGTTACCGTTATGTTTATTCATTAAATGATGTAATCTTGGCTATTTAATTCTTAAATGCAACAATGAAACTCAACAGTGCCTAGAACATGCAATCGTCATTATTCTATTCATTGCTTTAGATCTTCAATAAATCTAGCAACAAACAGAAAGGAATGGCAGAGAAGGGTTCATGTAGCCTCCCCGAATATATTAGCAATAAGACTTAGTTTGTTGTTGTTGATTGCATTCAAATATGTTCTTGATTAAAGGAATCAAAATTGGAGCTAAATTACTGGAAACGTACAGATTGCAGAACCGAAACAGTGGTATTTCTATTTTTGTATATGCAAACTGCATGGGTGTTTGTATTTCTGGTGCTGAATAATGAATTATATTGAATTACTATATACGCTGAATGCAATTACTGATAAATGGCCAGCTTTTGGGAGGCTGCCCCTCTCCCCATTTTCATTGCCTAATTTCTGCCTAAAAGAATATATAACTCCCTCCCCCTATTTTTTAGTTAGAAGCCTGAACATTTATTTTAATAATTCCCCATAATATTCCTGTACCTGTTGGGGCCTATCACATTCATACCATTTTTTTATTTTTGTTTCTTATCTTACTGATATTAAGCCAAAATTATGTGGTCCTCCTTTTCCCAGGTTGTAGCAAAGAAACATTCATCAGCTGTTCTTTCTGCTACTATTTCTGCTTGGTCACTTCTTCTCACAACCGTAGATGGCTGGAACATTAATTACAACTACTGGAAAGGGTAAGTAGAACCTCATGAATAGTTATCCAGCATCAGCTGTATTATTGGCTCTAGGTTTAGAGATTCCGTGGATGTTTATTGTGAAAATTGTGTAATAGCTTTTCCATGCTGCTCATGCATTCAAGAAATCCAGCTTATTGCTAATTATTAACTACTCAGTTTAGGATTAAAACTCACTCTAGAATAAACAGATTTTTGAATTAATTTTTCCAGAGGAATTTCTGTCTTTCTGGATCTTCTACAAGTGGACGAGCCATCTGTTCGTATTGCGGCTGGTGAAGCACTAGCTTTAATATGTGAAGCTGGATTTCTTGAGAAATTTGTCTTTGATACCCACAGTGCTGATATTGGTACAGATGAAAAGGAAAATGACTTGTTAAAACAATATACGTCTATGAAAGAGTTACAAGAAAAAGTATTACAAGAAAAAGTATCCAGTCATGTCAGGAGTCATTTTCAACAAACTGGCAATAAGAGTTCGGCCAGTAATTCTCTCAATGAACGACACAAATTTTGTAGGGATCTTTTGAATGTCCTAGAGGTATTTCTTTATCACGTTTTAAAGTTATTGACGAGCAATTCTTCTCAATAAACTGATTATATATCATCTGATTTTTAGGATGGCTGTTTTGTTAAGACTGCATTGAAGATTGGTAAACAGAGTTTAGAGATAAATTCATGGTCCCAGTTGCTGCAGGTATTTTTCTCTCTCGTGATGTTGTTAATGTTCCCTGTTATTTTTATTCTAACTTTATTCTGTGTATTTTTACAGGCTAACTTTCTGAAACATTTTTTAAGACGTGGATTTGTGAAACACATGCTGGTTGGTTTTTTTCCTCCTAACTAGTCCTTTTTGTCTTGGAAATAATCTGTTGTTTTCGAATTAGAATAATGCTGTTTACTTAACCATAGGAAAATGAGTTTCTTCATGATGTTTTCAACTTCACACCGAGAAAACAAACTTCAGGGAATGAACTTTATGTATCTGAAAGAGAAGAGGTCTATTTCATTTCTTCTTTTCCTTCTCTCTTTTTGCTTTATAAGTGGTTCTCCAGATAATTACTAGAACCCAGCATTTTCTACACATTTTTTATGTCTAAATTTTGTTTGATTTAGGTCACTATTAAGATTTTTGTGCCTCAACTCAGAACAATAGATGATGAAGATTTTCCTGAGGTAAATTTTCTAAGCTTATTTGAAGGTCTACATCGTGGTCTTTACTCTTCAAACCCGTGTCCAAATTTTAAAAATGGTGCAATTGTTTTTTATAATTTATGGTATTTGTTGTATAAAGCAACGATCATTTGTCTTTGACTCTTTACCTTTTCCCTTCTCTTGGAGAAAATGGAGTAACATTGCAGTTGTGGTCTTTGAGATGGTACTTTGTTTCACACTTTTTTGTTGCAATGCAGAAAATTCGTAGGGCGCCCAGCTCTGCTTTCCGCAAGGCAAAGACTCAATTATTAAACAAGCATCGTGTCGCAAAAGGTACCTACCTTATCATGATGTTCTCTTCAAAAAATACTCTGTTTATAGCAATAATCAAATTTCCTCCAGTATTTTTGTAAATTTTTTGAGCTCGTTTTTACATGATCAGGTAAAGAGCTTTGGCCATCCCATGATTAATATTGGGAATGTAGCAGCAGCAATGACTGTAGAAGTAATTGCTTCTATAGGCATGTAATAACTTTGTCCGAAGGTTTCGACTCTCCTCGTTCAATCAAATCCTACACATTATTTATTTATTTCCTTATTTAGCATATTTAATCTAGTTTCATTTACTTTATATAGGACATGTTATGTCGACTCTTCATAAGGAAACATTATGGTAGGCATTGAGTAGATTATTGTAGGTAGTTATAATTTTCCTATTTTGATAATCATTTGTAACCCCAAAAATGGGGTCATTTACTTAGTAATTATTTAAAAAATACATGAGTTATACAAATGCTCAATTCTTCTCCATCTTGCTTATATTTAATTTATATATTCCAACAAAATTTTGCTGTCTTCTATTATTTTTATTTTTTACCTCTTAGTGATAAATCAGTTGGATGTGTTCATTTTTATTTTTATTTTTTCTTTTGGCTCCTGGAAGTATTAATGTCACATTTAAATGTATATAATTACTGTTGAATAATTGCTGCATGAAAAATTACACGATGAATGTTGGACAGAAAATACACTCAGTTCTCATTGCTATTTTGGTCAAGAGGAGAAAGTGGGTAGCAAGCAGATAAGCAGATCATAAAATACTGAACTTAAAAAAGGATCTTCTCCGGGAAAATTTTATAAGGGATTAAGTATCACCCATTTCAAAAATAAGAATAGATGTTTTAAATTTCAAGTTTTTATTAAAATTTATTTATGATTATATTATATATATATATTAAGGTCACATATTGGTTCCAAATTAATAATTTAATTAGTCACATATTATTTTTCGACCACAAATCGAAATTTTTATGCATCAAATTATTTTACGGTTGTAAATCAAAAATTTTATAAGTCACAAATTATTTTGAGGTCACAAATTAAAATTTTTATATATCACAATTCATTGATCACGGATCAAAAAATTATAGATCACAGTTTATCGATAGGTCATATATTTTCAAATTTCTTGATCACAAATTATCTAAATTTAAGATCATAGATTAATAATGAGTCACAATGAATCAAAATATCGGTCACATACACCAAACACCCCACCACCCGCGTCTCGATCCTCTACCAATATTTGGTCACAAATCAACCAAATAATTTGTCACAAATTCTATCCCACCCCGTCCTCGCCACAACACCACCCAAACCATCACTGTCGCCCCCGTCACAACACCATCACAGTAACAAAAAAAAAAAAAACCACAACCATCATCGACTGCACCACAACACCAAAAAAATCACCATCGCTGCCACACCACCAGCACAACCATTGCCACGTTAATAACAAAAAAACAACCACCACCACACGGGCCACCATTATCTCATAGACCACCACCACAAATCCAATGCAAATCCACCACCCAAAACATATCACCACCGCATACCACCACAACCTCTATCTCCATTTACACCACGCCATAGC
This sequence comes from Fraxinus quadrangulata, assembly GCA_903798255.1. Taxonomy (NCBI): domain Eukaryota; kingdom Viridiplantae; phylum Streptophyta; class Magnoliopsida; order Lamiales; family Oleaceae; genus Fraxinus; species Fraxinus quadrangulata. The sequence continues at coordinate 29,538 of CAIGRB010131396.1, forward strand.
AAAACATGAGAAGGGGAGGAGAAAGAAGAGTGGCGGCAACACCGCCTTGCGGTTTGGCCCCCGAAGCGATCTGTGATGGTGAAGGTGGTGTCCGGCTGCTTCGTACGGCTTCACTCCCACAACTTCGCATGGAGACACTTCGGCGCCCTCGGGTGGCTTCACGACGATAAGAGGGTGAGATGTGATAATAGATAGAAAGTAATGGGTGATGCTGGCAAGGTGGTGGTGGTGGCGACGGGGCTAGAGAGAGAGGGGAGAGAAAATGAATTAATTAGGGTTTGTGGTGGATGGGATATGGTGTATATGAATTAATTTATAATAATATTATTAATATTAATATATTGATTTACAATAAACATTAAATAAAAAATTAGAACCTGATTTTAGTAAAATTAAATTTAAAATCTGATTAATGAAGTGTAAACTTTAAAAAAAGGACTGTGTGTAATTTCCTCGTCTCCTCTTCTATGATGGATTTAGAGTTTAGTCCAACATAGACATGACCTTTTTATATAAACTGCTACAAATAGAATGTCATTTGTTGTTTTTTTGGATTTTGCTACATGCACATCAAGATTGACATAAAAGTTTACATAATACTACATGATACTCTATTATTTGTCAGTTTAAGGCACATTCAGCTTTTTCATTTAATCATTCCCCTTCAAATCATCTTCTCGCTCTACTTTTGGACGTTGCCTTTTGTACAACTAGCATAATTCGTTTTAGAATTCAAAGAACTAAAGGAGACAGTCCACTTTCAGCCTGCATAAATGTTATTAGTTCAACCCACATTACACGTAAACATAGAACTGCACCTGTAAACCCGATGATAGTACCTAGAATCTTCTGTGTTGGTTGAACCAACATGCATTCCTTCATAAGCCACTTGCCGGTGATGGGCAGCTATTAGTTTCTTGAGTGAACAAAGGCGCAACTGAGACTAATGAGCAAGAGGCGGAGGACAAGAGCATCTTCAATCATGATGTAAAATAATTTGGATCTCCAAAGTTACCGGAGACATCTCCAATGGAGAGATGTAAAAGAAATGCAAATTACATTTTTCGACAGAGTTGAGATAAAATGTGGATTTAGATCTTTTTATTGGAGTAAAATATGAATTTAGATACCTTGAGATGTAAAAGAAGATGCAAAAGTAATTTTGAAGACATTAATTTATACTCAATTTTACACTACAATTGAAGATTTCTAATGACTTATTTACTGTGCTCTGGTTTCTGCCTCATGTTTCATGTATTTCCGTACATTTGATTTGTTTTGAAAGCTGGAATTTCCACTTAGCAAAGAACGTCTGAAACTCACTGTCCTGAATTCTATATATATATTTCTTATTTCCATAATCAAAATCAAATAAAAAGAAATTAATTGCAAATTTCACTTAAAACTTCAAAAATTGAAATCGCGCCTCAGCTTCATAACTTTGATCATGACTTGTGCACACGCTAGGTGGAGTTACGTATAGGAAAATTTACAAAACACGCCCTATAAAGTGCGCATATAAAATTTACTAACAATATTTTTTTAGATATGCACTTTAACGTACTATATTTTACGGTCCGGTAATTAAAAAAAAAACTTTCGTTAAAAAAATTATAATTTTTTTATTAGAAATAGTTAAATAGATCAAAATATCCTTGAAAAAAATATCCTTGGCTCATTTGCTTGCCTTTTTTTTCTCAATAAAATTCAAATTCTTATATTATATTTTTCTAAATTAAAAAATAAAGGTAAAGTGCAACTGTTAAAAAGTCTAATCATGGCATTTTAAACCAAGTTTCTAGTACAAAATGTTAAAATTCAATGATGTTTCTGAAAGTAAATATAGGCGTGTCGTTACGGTTTACAACTTTGTAGTATGCGGTTTATTTTGCAAATAATGGTAGGGGAGAACACATTTATCTACAAAGGACCAACTTGCTAGCACATGTTCAATACGAAAATTAAGAGCACATTCTCTTTACTATTTTTAAGTAGTTTTTTGCTTTCGATTTTTCAAACAGTGAAAACGTGTTCTCTTTCCTATTTTCGAAAATGTGTTTTTACGCCTATTTGTTTCAGACACGTTTCGAACATTCTTGAAAAATCAAAAAAGGTTTCCTATTTCTTATTCAAATTCAGAAACTTTACGTAAACTTTATGGAAACTTCTAGTAAACTTATTTACATGCTCAAAACAAAAAAAAATAACTTAATTATGGGCACTGTCCTAAAATTAACTTATTCGTGAGCTTTAATTATTATACTAAAGAAGTTAACAGTAGGCTATACCTTTTAACTTATCAATTATTTTTTTGCCGATTTGTCGCTAAAATATCGATATTAAATCCGAAACTCCCGACAGATGATCAGTTGCTCAAAGAAACACGACTAAATATACGTTAGAAAGGTTAATCCCTCCCTTACGACAACAAAACAATGTGGCCGAACTTCTAACGGCTTGCTTCCATAGAACAATATCGAACGTGCATCCGGTTGATTCCAATTTTCTTTCCAATGTTCAATTGGAATAAATAATTTCTTTCACCTGAATTAGAAATTAAGTAACCAATAATCAAGAACCATTTCATTATTTCAAACTCTGATACCCAGGTAAATAGTTCATTTTAATTATGTATTTTGAATATTTAGAATTGTTCTCGTGTTTGCACATTAATGTGAATTATTTGATACAATTTTTGATATATTTAAATTAGCATTCAAAATTTCTTGTACATGATGAAACTCTAGTTAGATTAGATTGGTGGTGTGTTTTTATTATTAATTAATATTAGTTTTTTTTTTTATAAAGTTTAAATATTTAATTTGTTTCCTAATTTATTTTAAGAAATAACTTTTAATATGTCGGATCATATCGCATTTCGTTTCTCGTTTCCATTTTCATTTTCGTGCTGCCTAGCCTATAAATAAAAGGATTTGGGTTAAAATCTTGCTAGATTTGATCTCAACAATCTATGAAATTTATTTGAGTTAAAAAAAAAATGAAACAGCGAATTAAAAATACCCAGCAACAGTTAATACTGTATAAAGTATTGCATTATCAATCATATAAGGTATTAAGAACTTATTATCGTGTTGAATTTATTATAATATAAATAAACTGAAAAATGCATCCGCTGGAGTAGCTCAGTTGGTTAGAGCGTGTGGCTGTTAACCACAAGGTCGAAGGTTCAAGCCCTTCCTCTAGCGTTTTCCTTTTTTTTTTTTGGCTATTTGTAGAAGTCTCTGAATTTTTCGTTTAGACTAATTAATGAACAAGAATTAGAATGTGTTTAATTGTATGCATGAAAATTATTAATTAAATATGCTTGATTGGTTTAATTTTTAATTTAGAAAATGTTAAATTTGTCCATCTTTTATTGGTGAGTAGATGAGAGAAGGAATAGATAAGAAAGAGAGTGAGTGATTTGTCTGGAAAATAAAAATCTATCCCTCTAAAAAAGTATTTTTCTTATTTTTGAGAAAAATATGATCACGTGACCAATTTTTGAAAAATATTTTTCTTTGAAAAAAATATCAATTACCCTTCGTCAAAGTCTTAAACATCTTAATATACTATTAGTGCACAATTAAACTCTTTTTCACTCTAACCTACAATATTAAATTTGTGGATTTTTGAAAAACATTTGATGAATACTTTTCCCCTTATATTTTTTTTATCATACGATTTAAACAGTAAAATAAATTTGAAATTAATTGATTGCTTAGATTTTCTCATCATATAATACATCCTTACATTTAGTCAAAGACAAAGGGTGATTTTTAGCATGTTCGTATTAAAATTTTCTTCAATAAATTCCACTTCTAAATGTTCATATATATTTTTATTTTTTAATCTAATTAATTTAATTAGTATAGTTACATATTTATTAAGGTCCTTATTTTCCCAACACAAATCTTACAAAGCACGTATATGTATATGGTAATTAATAATTATGAACATATTGTACAACAACTTCAGATATTACCAGACCATAGTAATCGGTTTTCAATTTACGTGAAAAATTATTTTATTAAAAGAATATGTAGTTCAAAATAAATTTGAGGAAAACTGAGTTTTTGAAAAATGAGGCTCAAACAGAGACTAGATGTTTGTGTACTTTTCAACATAATTAGATTGGTCAAACTCACTAGGTTCAATTGGTAAAATTGGGACCCGGATCCAAATTGGGGTAGGTTTGGCAGAAAAACTTGTATTTTAAAAATTCACCTAAATATCCATTGACACACTTGATTTTATGAAAATTGCCCAAAAATCCATATCTTTATATTTTGTAATTTTTTTTATTTCTTTAAAAAATCATTCAGTGAATATTGGTTTGATCTTTTGACCCTTGACCCATCTCATTTTTTTGAGTTAGTGTCGAATCAATTTTATACATATATATATATGGGCCTTCATTGTTGAGTGCACTATATTCAGGTGATGTATAGAGCACTCATGAGCCTTCTTCAATTGTAACCAATGCGCCCACGAGAAAACTTACTCTACAGACTAATTCTCTGTCACATATTTTGGGAAGCCCTCATGCGTCCCTAGTGAAGTCTTCGGTGCATTTATCGCCTTCAAAAGTTTCTCCATCAATGCCGATTAGCTTCAAAAACCAGCCATTTATGTATCAAACGCCGCCCTCTACGTCGTTCAGTGTTTTTGTTCATGTCCGGTTTTCCCCCTGCCTATGACTAATACCCTAACGTTAGTGAGAACTCTCGAAAGTGAATTCCTGTGATATCAACTCCATTCCCTCAACTCTGATGACTTCTCCGTCAACAATTGCCAGTGTACCTTTGATTATTGAAGGTGATGGCGATGGCCAGATCAGCTATTGGAGATGGATTTATCTTCTTCACATGAGGTCGTTGTTGAGGTAGATGTTGGAAATTGGTTTAAAACACGAGAAAAATTGATTAAGAATAAAAAATCAAACATTGAAAAATGTGACTTCATGACAACCTTGACCAAAACATAATCTGTTTATTTGTTATTTGCCGCTTCGAAATAAGAGGCTTGGGGACAAAGCCCCCGAAAGAACTGGGATCGAGTTAGGTCGAGGGGGCAGCGCTCCTCGTGGGGGCTTGGAGACAACTTCCCTGAAAGAGAATTTTGATTTTCGTGTATAATCAGTGTTTCAAAATTAATTTCAGATGAATGAGAAATTATGGTCCAAAATTGGAAGGAAAAATGTGAAAAATCGGATGACACTGTCGCTCGAGCGACAGCGAGCCATGGTCTCACTGAAAGTGTCGCTCGAGCGACGTAGCGAGCGGACAACAGATGAAAACTTGGAAACGTCTGACTGTTGTGTTTTGGCTCGAACTATTTCGTCTACAACCATTCAACATCTATAAATAGGACCATAGGGACGTCCCAATCTTTACACCAATGATATGCAATCATATATTATTCTTTTTCTCTCATTTCTCAACCAAATTCTTGCATTCTTGTTGCATAAATTTTGGTTTTCTTCACTTTACATACCGGAGTTTGTAAACTAATTTTTGGTTCGTCGTTTCTTGTGTGTTGTAGTGCTACTCACACAAAAAGATNGAGTTCGTAAACCAAGTTCCAGTTCGCTGTGTTTTGTATTGTAGTGCTACTCACACAAGAAGATATTTGTTGTATCTTGGGAGTTGATTGCCATAAATCGTAGGTATCGTTGTGGGGCAGATTCGACTTAAAGACAAAGTATTCAACACTTGCCTCGACTTTGATATTATTACTGCTATATTGCACATATTTTAGGATTTATTTGGAGTCCATTTTCTACTGTTATTCCGTCGAAATTTCTATAAAATTTTAAAGATAATTTGAAGAATTTCTCGACGTTGTTTGTCACTCCATACACGAAGTTTTCCAACAGTAGATCCATTGCACTGAGGTTTACAATCATCCAATTGAACTTATCTCCACGGCGTTTGCATCGACGATGAGTAGAGCTACCACCAACATGGACTATGCTTATGTTACAATTCGATTACAAAATTGGTCACAATCACACAATTAGGCGCATGTCTGGAGCCAATACTCACCAATTTTTTTTACCGTTAGCTGCACATTTTGACCAAATTTTGTGAATTATATTTATAGCATTTTTACATTTAATACACTAATTTTGAAAGAATGACATTTATGGTAGTTTAACTAATTTTGAGTCAAAATATTACTGCTGGAAGAGGCCATTTACTTTTCAACGGTCCAATTTTTTCTTAAAATATGGTGAGAATCGACGCCAGACAAGAGCTAAATGACATATTTAAGTGTGACGTGTTTCCAATAAATGATTGCAACCAATAATTGTGTGGTATGTGGACTGTGAATTTTTTTAATTTCAATTTATAAATTACAACATTTATCAGATGTCACCGTCACAAACCACTTCATTTTTTGAAAGTTGTTCAAAAATCTGTTAATTTTGAAATTGTATTATTAAACAAATGTAGTTATGCGATTTTCCTTAAAAAAAAATTGCACCACAAGCATTTTTCAGAAACTAGGAAAATAAACAGAAATTATAGTAGTTACTCATCTATAATCTATAATATATTAAATATCACATCAAGTGTGAATCATTTTTCAGACGATCATAACCCTACTATAATTCAATTATACCTTACTTTTTATTCTTCAATAAATCTTTAATCTACAAATTATAATAAATACTACAAAATTCTTGCTCATGCATGTATTTTTTTTATTAATTCTCAATTAATTTACATTCACATTCATTTAATTAAAATTAATTATAAGTTCACATTCACATTCATGTTCTTTTTGTTAATTCTCAATTAATTAGCATATGCATTCATCTAACTAATATTAATTAGAATTTCTCACTCAAAAATGCAATTCATTATTCATGTTTATGTAAGCTAATTAGTATCTAGTCTGGCTTAATTGAAAATCAAATTATATTTATTTAGTATACATGATTTAACATTCATTGTCACGTATATATTCTTTGGTATTAATTTTAGTTTAATTAATATTCACGTTAATTCATGTATCGTAATTATTATTCATCTCATTTATGTATTTATTTGTAATTATAATACTCACATTTAAGTATACATTTCACTATATACGTGCATGTATAATAATTAACATTTATTTTTAGGAATCTGCATTTTTCTCATATTTAGATCAAAAGGTAAATAGATGGTCAAATATTAATTTCACAACACTTACAAAATATTTCAGAATAACGTGTAACGCACGTTCAAATCTGACAAGTCCATATAAAAAAAAATCTCAAATAAATTTTGGTACATTTTAGTAACGAATTGTCGCGATCACACATGATCTAATAGTGCCTCCGATGTCAATGTAGCATCAAATGTATCATTTAGAGGATGGAGGGGTACGGTTCTATCAGATGAAAGAAGTATGTTGAAACAAGATATACTTTATGATCTGATATGCTTCAAGCATGACTATGCATTGGCATTTCATTTGTTATATTTTCAAAAGAAATTGTCGAGGGTGAAAATTAGAGAGAAAAAAAAAAAAAGCAAGTTAGCTCGTTGCGAGTTGATTTAATAAGCCAATCAATTTTTTTTACGAAGCGAGCCAGTTCATGCTCAACTCGTCTCACTAACAAGCACGAGATGATGGGTGGAGCAGAGCCTCCTAAACTCTTGTTTGTCTATCATTATTTTAAAAAATTGTTTGTTACAGTAAGATTTTTCATCACACATTCATCCAAAAAATATTATTCATTACTCTATTTTTCTTCAAAGACACACACTCTAATACACATGGGACCAAATGCACAAAATTATTACAATCTCCCAAATAAAATTCTGTTGAACACCAAATTTCCCAAATAATTGAAACTAGGAAGCAACTAGTATATATAAATAGTTAAACAAACATTGTAACGGAATCAGAGTTCTCATTTGAATTCAAATCCCGGATAGCGGATAGTACGCTTCTTCCTCCCTCTCTCTCTCATCTCTCTCTACGCATAAAACCCTAGCCATTTTTCACACACGCGAGTTTTCTCCAAGATCTAGTTGACTAATTTCAGCAACAAATAACCAGGCAAATATCATGACGGCGGCACCACAATCGACCGGACGGGAGCTGACAAGCCCTCCAACAGACGGCATATCAAATATCCGCTTCTCAAACCACAGCGACAATCTATTGGTTTCGTCTTGGGATAAGGTCACTTGATTTTTTTTTCTTTTTTAGATCTTGATTTTGAATTTCTTTAGTGTTGTTTTGGGAGATTTGATTGTATTTTGATATGTGTTTGCTTGTCTGTTTAACAGAGTGTTCGATTGTACGATGCGAGTGCCAATGCACTGAGAGGAGAGTTCATGCACGGAGGTGCTGTGCTTGATTGCTGCTTCCATGACGATTCATCAGGGTTCACTGCTTGTGCTGACCACACTGTTAGAAGGTTATAGTTGTTAATAATGTCTCAAAGATGGAGCTTCTATTTTTATTTAAGAATCATTCTACTTTTTTTGTTTAATTTTTCAAATGCCAGCTCAGTTTTAAGTGCTAATTTCCTTCAAAATCATATTTACAGTTTCGAATTTAATTTACTTTTTGGAATGATGAGTTATTATGAAGTTGATTTTGGCAAAATATGTACACTAGTTGTTTAATTCATCCGTCTTTGTGATCAAAGATGATGAGGTTGTTTGGGTGGTGCCATTTTACTATGGATCATTGAATAATGTTGCCCTTTATGCTTCAGGCTGGTGTTCAATCATGGCAGGGAGGATATTTTGGGAAGGCACGATGCTCCAGTTCGATGTATTGAATACTCATATGCAACTGGTAGGTTTTCCAATTGATGAAACTGTTACCAATGTGTATGATCCTCTGTTCTTCTGTTCATGCTGATTATCATTATTTATATTAGAAGAATTTTACAACAAATAAAATACCAAATAAAGGAAATGCATTTGAGTGATTGAATTGGTGGTGTTAGCATAATACAAACACAGCATACGCACTAAAAAAAAAGTACAACACGTCTGGGATGTAACTTATGCTTGGGATATAAATTATAGACCGATAACTGGACATCTCCTTGATACATTTTTTCACTGCCCTCCGATTACTATAGCCTTTGTATATATTTCTTCTCACTTCACTTGTAAAAATAAAACAATTAACATATTTTGTGGTGGGGGAAGGGTAGTTAGCAAAATATACTCTTGACAATGCAGCTATAGGTTTCTTAATTCAGGATTGTGGAACGTGTTAAGTTTTGATACTTGTGAAGTGCTTTTCAGTCACTGTAGAAAGTTCACTGCTTTTGCATAATTATAATTCTCAAATTAGTGTTTCTTTTTGAAGTTTATCATGATTTTTTTGCAAATGCTGATTCCTTTTGTACATCTGTTATGAATTATCAGATGCACTTCCAACCTTTTTCTTAAAGTAAACTTTCAATAACAAGGAATATAATTAATACTAAGTAGTTGCTTCAGCTTCTTGTCAATATCATCTATTATGAGACAATTTGGTTGTTTTCTTTATTATACACGATAAATCTATCAATATACATACATCTTGAGAGAAGATGGATGTTTCTTGAACATTGATGAATATACACAGCATGCTTCTTGGCAGCAGTATTAGCATTTTCTGTTTCATGCAGTATTTCTGTATCCTTCTCGACCTATTCATAAGATTGATTCTAATATCATAAACTAATGTCTACTTGCCAGATTTTTTGGTGACTAGGTAATCATACTAGTTAATTTTTAAACAATTTACTACACGTCATATAATTCTAAGAAACTATCATTGCTCCTATCAGTTGATAACAAAATTATGAATATCTTATATTTTTAACAAAATTGGTATCATATTTATTCAGATTTCTAGAATGATGATGTTTGTTCTATTTCTTAATTGTATCTGTATTTCATGATTTTAGGCCAAGTTATTACTGGTAGTTGGGACAAAACCCTTAAGTGTTGGGACCCCAGAGGTGCAAGTGGTCAAGAGCGTTCTCTTATTGGAACATACACACAACCAGAACGCGTTTATTCTTTGTCTCTTGTTGGCAATCGTTTGGTAGTAGCCACTGCTGGAAGACATGTAAATGTTTATGATCTTCGGAACATGAATCAACCTGAACAACGGAGGGAATCTTCATTGAAGTACCAAACTAGATGCGTGCGATGTTATCCCAATGGAACAGGTGCTTTTTCCTCATCTTTCTAAACTTTAGAGCTTGGCATGGTCTTTGCTTTATCTTGCGTTGCTTGGATGTTCCAGTCCAAAGTGCTTTGTGCTCTATTCTTATACCATCTTGGTTAATAGTTACTCACAATTCACGTTTCTTATTCAGAATTTCTGAGAGAATATTGACTGTCACTAAAATTACTACGTTGAAGAGTTTTGTTCTCTGAATTATTTTGAACAACTAGAAGCGCCAAAATGCGCTGGTTGACATAGGACTATGATAGACAGTTAAGAATTTTCTGGACAAGAAATGGTTAGTACTAATTAAGAAGTAACTTTATTCAGGGGACAACTAATTACAGAACTAGTAGTCTTTTAAGTTCTAATTTCACAAGAACTTATCTGGTTGCAATTTTCATTTGCAGGTTATGCTCTTAGTTCTGTGGAAGGACGGGTTGCAATGGAGTTTTTTGATCTCTCTGAGGCTGGTCAATCCAAAAAGTATGTATTTGCACCTTGTGCGAGAGTGTAGTTATAAGATGCTTAAAAGCTCCTGTTAGGTTTACTTAGCTGTGTTTTAATTCTAAAATACAAGTCGTAGAAGTGTGTGACATTAACTTCATATCTGGGATACTATATTGCAGCAGATATTTTTCATCCCATGAAATTTTCTTCTAAGAATCACATGTTTCTGGAGTTCCCTGTAAAACATGCATTGGTCTGCCTATATCCTAGAATTTTCCAATGATTTTATAATTAAGGGGAATGAGAGATGTATTTCCTTATATTCAAGTTTAGCCTCCGTATGGTAACCAATTTATAAACCATTTATAACTTCGGTCAAATTCAAAAATTTAATTTCAAATTCAAATTCACGAGTACTACTCATTTATTATACACACATTTCGTAGGACGTACTATTATACATCTTACTATTGATTTATAAATTTGCCATACGAAGGCTTAATGTCTTGCATAGAAAATTTGACTGCTAATCAATCAACTGGGAATAAATAAATTTTGTCCCTGGACCCAAAGATGAAGGTCATGTAAGTTTAAAAAAAATATTCCGATTTTCATGAACTGTTGCACTACTCTTTTGTCTGTGAAGCTAAACTACTTCCCCTTTTACTGATGGTCTTAATGTGCAGATATGCATTCAAATGTCATCGTAAATCAGAAGCTGGAAGGGATATTGTGTACCCAGTAAATTCTATTGCGTTTCATCCCATGTAAGTCTCCATATTGTGCTTGGGTATTTTGTTCCTAATACATTAAAGATTGATAGCTAGCCAAAAACTTTGCTAATCAATGTACTTTTCTCTAAAGTTGGTGTTATATAAATCCTGATCTGGCATGCTTCAAAACAAGCTCTGTTTTATTGAATTTGTCTGGAGATCTCTCCAGGCTTGCAAAAGAGTTTGGCACTAACCAAGTTCAATTATGTTGTCTGATACTATAGCCTATTTATGAATTTCTGCATGTGTAGCTATGGTACATTTGCTACCGGAGGTTGTGATGGTTATGTCAACGTGTGGGATGGGAACAACAAGAAGAGGTTGTATCAGGTAAATATTTTTTTAGATCTGAATCTTGCTTTCGTTGTCTCAAATATGGAATTTAGAGGTTATCTCGTTTTCGTTTGCCTTGAAATTTTGCAGTACCCAAAGTACCCAACAAGCATTGCAGCTTTGTCATTTAGCAGAGATGGTAGATTGTTGGCCGTTGCATCCAGTTACACATACGAGGAGGGGGACAAACCGTAAGATTGCATCTCTCTCTCTCTCTCGTTGTTATTTTCCATTACTATCTCCATTGGAATTGGCATTTAGATGGTGGTTATTATCTATTGTTTGTTTGCAGCCATGAACCGGATGCGATATTTGTGCGCAGTGTGAATGAAGTTGAAGTTAAACCAAAACCGAAAGTGTTGCCCAATCCAGCAACATGAAAGGAAAATTTGCTAAGATTACGGCTTGTTCTGATCCAGCCGTGGACTGGATGCGATATTTATGGAACATATGTTAGTGTGAAAAGAACTGCAGTATGGTATAGTTTATGTCATTGTCTCTTTGATTCCTTTCTTCGACAAACTATTTCTGATCCTCCCGAGCGCACTTGATATTTAATTCTTTGGTGGGGTTTGTCGACAATCTGTCAATGTGATTTTCTGTAAGTGAGATTCGAGGACGTTAATAGAGGTATCAGTTATCACAAGAAGCTAGTCCAATAATAGTGATATTCATAGTCAACGACAATGGGAGTCGTTCTATGTGATAGCTACTACATATGACGACTACTGCAGTCGTTGATTATGAGTAGCATTACTCATTTGTAATAAACTGTGATGTAATTCCCCTCAGATTGAGTTTTTAAAACACTGCAAAAATAAAAGATGATTTAGAGAAGACAATGCTAAAGAAATTCACTTAAAGCACAATTCCATTACAGCAACTATTAATGTGTAAGACTGCAAGCATCCAATCTTCTACATTCCCATTTGACATGTACATAAAAATGTAAAACAAACTACTATTTTATGCTAACAAAAGTTGGTAGAGACTTGCATTATAATTGCAAACAAATATGGAACACAGTAGCAAACGCATTCCACAATATGGAGTATTACCAGGGGAGAGTCAATCATGTCTCCATATATTCAAGAGTCCCCAGACACACAGGTTTACCTGAACCCGGAGGGAGCTGCTTGTGGACCTACAGCTGTTCTCCTCGTTGCTTTTGATTGAGCAAGCATCTCGTCATAATTCTGAGGTTGGATAGCGGTTGGACTTAATATGGCAAAATGATGTGAGAAATAATAAACAGAGGACTTGGCAAAATATTTACCCGTTTTTCAAATGCATTATCTCTTGAATCAATGATCTTGTCAGCAATGCCATACTCAATTGCCTCCTTCGCCTGGAAATATTTTGGACGTTGGATGTCCTTCTCAATTTCTTCTTTTGGTTTCCCAATTCCCTTGGCTAACAGCTCGAGGTAATACTCTGTGTTGGCATCTAGTTCTTTGGCCTGATGGATGGTGAAAGATCGATAGAGCAATAAATAGAAAAGGGAGGCATGCATAAACACAAGTCTGCCCACAGAGAGAGAGAGAGAGAGAGACCTTAATCCACATATCTATGACAGCTCCGCTTGATCTGTTCACTTTTGGCAGATATAACTTAGCTGCAATTTACACGTGTAGAAAAAATGGGATAAGAAGCAAGTGCATCATGATTCCATATTTAGAATTCGAAATGCAACATTGCAGCACAGTAGATTAGGTATCATTATGCAACAGCCCTTTTCAATAATAAATTTTATACAAAAATATCAGGGTAGTCCACCAAAATTAAGATACTATGCCCCGTTTGGTAAGGATTAAAATCTAGATTTTAATCTATGTTAAAGTCAACAATTAATTTTAATTACATATTTCATGGAACTTAAAATTTTTCAACCACAAATTTTATTAACTTTTATCAAAATCTACTAAATATTTGATTTTAATCCCAACTAAACATGGACATATAATTTAAACACCTTAACACTGAAGTTCATATAACAAGAGCTTGTTTGTTCCTAACTAGAAGAAATTGGACCATCGCTTTCCATAAGCCCATGTTTTTATTGCATTCATCTGACACTAACATGACATTTTACTGTAGCATTTATTGTTTGCCTCTTCACCTTCTCTACCCTGTCCTCCTCTCCAAGAACGCTGCTTTTCACTACTCTCCTCACTATTCGACAAAAGAGTGGGAATAAAAGGAACTACAAAAATGACAATTGCAGGTATTCTAACCAATGACATAAATGGTGGGACCCAAGATGTGATGCAAAAATGAATTCTACAATTTCAGAATGGGAACCAAACAAAGGCCAAATAATGAATATCACACAATCCATGAATTATAAATGGTAACATTGTTACTTCTAAATGACATCTACTCAAGATAGATGCAGGCAGGTGTGTTCATCGATACAAGTGAGTTATACTAGCCAAAGAAAAGTGTAAAGTTTTTCCATAGGAAAAAATTAAGATAATTTTTTTAAGAGAATCTTCCTTGCCAAGTTTTTTTTTACCTGGATAATAAATTAGCTTCCGTAGAGCTTCATACATTAGTCAACAACCATCATGAACCCTAGTCCATGAGGCTCTATTAGGATAGCCAAGACATATTAGAGATATATTACCAGGGTTGGTAGGCCTGAGTTTCCTTCCACCCATTTCAAGAAAGATAAGAAGAAAATGTATATATAGCAATACTAGAACAGTTTGAATTGGAAAGTGCTAACAGAAAACTGGTACACTTAATAGCTTATACAAAGCAAAATACTGTCAGGCCACCATTCCCCTGTGGCTACAGCGCTTGATGGTTTTCAAGAGTTCAACATGGATCAACTCTCAGATTAGGTGCTAAATTTAATAAGGCACAGGGAATCAATCTGGCGCTGCTTCTTTCAAAAGCTTCATTCAAATGTTACAGGTGGTGGAAGAAAATAGCCACAATTTATTTGTTTGCACATTCATTCAGAGGAATTATGAAAGCATAGATGACAGACAGGCCTAAAAATTATTTAAAATGGAAAATAAACCATAAGAGGAATAAAAATATGGTAATCACATTCACACCACAGTTTTGGTTAACTACACATTTTATTTGTAATGAAAGCTCCCAATCTTTGCTCATTTTTGCACTTAAACTCTCAACTTTTTCGCCGTCTTCTTATCATGAACTTCCAATTAATTATCAGATTTCTGTATGATAACAGTCTCTGTCCAAATATTCCGTTGGCGTTCAATAAAATGAGCTGTAAATATTTTATTGAATTTTTTGTATTTTTTGTTTTTCGTTATTTAAACACTTGGAGCAAACAATTTTTTTACGTCATCCTAACATATATTTTGGACGGAAACCAACAAGATTTGTTAATTAATAAAAGGATAAAAATGTGCTGAAAAAAGTTGGGGACTTGAGTAGGAAAATGAGAAAATGTTAGGGAACTTCGTTGCAATAAAACTGTGGTGTAAATATAGTGTAAATATAATTATCCATAAAAATAAAGTATCGATAAGAATACAAGACTGGAGGCTTGTAACATACGGATAACCCATTCTAAAACTTAATGATAAGACATGGATGTCAAAATTAAGAGCATACTTTTAAGAATGTGAATCAGCAAATTTATTCCAACAAACAAGTATCACTCCTATTTCTTTGGATATTTTAATATAATATACGTAGCACGGAGCAACAGTCCAAGAGGGACTAGAAATATTTTTCCCCTTAATCTGGAGTGTTGACTGATTTGATCTTCTTCGAGCAAATAGAAGCACGCAGGGAAACACTTCAGATAAGTGCATACCTTTCTAAAGGGGCCAAGTTGCAGTGACTTCTCCATATGGATTTATCAGGAAAGAAGTCCAAACTAAGTAGTTACCCCCTCGAAGATTTTTAAATGAATTTTATCATAAATATCAAAAGAAGATAAAAAGATCTCCATGAAGTGATTGGGATCCGATTATTCTTTCCTTAAGATCTACAACTTGTCATCCGATGTGCAAGTGATCTGGCGTTAAGTGATTGTAGTTAAAGCTGCCTATTTCCCAATTTTAGCACTTCATAGTCTTCCGAACATTCCAAAGCCTAAATAAAGAACACTATCAGAACTTCTATCTTCCGAATATTCAAATGGAAGCTCTAGTAGTCAGTATCTTTCCAATTGACACCACTAAAAGGAAACATTTTTATCCATTATAAATTTACAGAAATTTAGTCACCTATTGAATAAGATAAGATGTGCAAGTAGGTTATATACAGGGGCAAGACATCCTTTGAATAAGGTGATGACTAGTTGAACACAATCCCCGACCCTCTCCTACTTCTGTTGGAAGATTCAATAATTAAGCCCAAACCTGGCAATCATCAGTGAACCTAAATAAACAAGTACATGAAGCTTTTGCCCCTCCTGCAGATTGGTCAAGATACGGATCCATAGCTATTTCAAACAAATCTACACACTGTTATACTATGCATATCCTGGCAACATGTATACATACATCCTTACAGGCAAAGCACTCTGTTTTTTTTGTGCTTGATATAAAACCTGTAATGTAGGATCCAATCATTAAGCATGAGTTGATGCAGGCATGCAGCAATGCATTATATGTATTCAGAAAGCTTTATTAACAGGATGGTTGCACTTGAATACTTAAATGTAAAAAGAATCCATGCTGATATGCAAAGAATTGAATCTTACTGGATGAATTTGGCTGTAATGCACGATAACCTTTTGCTCCGAGTGATAGAAGCATTGCTGCTTGACCATATGCCATGCCACAATTTACTGTATAGACATCTGATTTGCAGTACTTTTGGCAGAAATTATTCAGAAGACAAAGTTAAAAGAAGGATTAGTTATGAGATTAACAGAAACCAGCAAGTGACCTGGCAAAGAGTTAAGCTACTCTTTATTTTACTTAAAAAAGTGAAACTATGACATTTCTACACTTTGAAAAATGTTTGATCCTTAATTTTCTTTTCAGTTAATTATTTGATTTATAAAAAATGGGCAGGTTCTTACAGCCATGGTGTCAGCAATAGCATAGGCCTCAGTCTCAGACCCAACAGTCTCCATCTTCTCATTCTACGTGAAAGTACAGGGAAACAAAACAATAGAGATGGCTTTAGAAAAATCCAGGGAGAAAGATCAGGCTAAATTAATTTAATTGTTCTCAAGTAGTGAAGACAGGAAAATAAAAGCTACATTATGTTATATGATTCACCTGGGTGCCAGATGAGTTTATGTATAGATATATGGGCTTTGATGGGCTGTCATAATCCAACCACATAAACTGAGCGACAAGAAGCTCAGTTACGGCTGGTACAATCTGCGAATATTTAAGACAATCAATCAACATGACAGTAGAAATGAAAACATGAGTAGCCGCTAACGTTAAAGATATTAAATAAATAAATTGAAGTCTGCTAAGCAAGAGATAGAAAGCAATGTAATACTGGCATTCCAAGATAGACAATTCGAGCGTCTAGAAGCAAAGATGGCAAATCAGGAGGAGCGGTTCTGGGTCTTCCATATCCTCTAGCTCCTCCACGGTACATACTGACACTCATGCTATACTTTGAGGGGCCTCTTTCATTCATGCCAGAAAGACTCCACATTCCACCGTTATTTAAATAATTGCAGGATGATGAGATGCTTTCCTGTCATGGTAGCAAACAGTACAAGGACTTTGAGCTAAAAGTATTTTCATTAATAAACTTTAATTCAACTCACCCAAATGAAATGCCAGAAATAGGACATGAAAATGTTTTGTTATTATTTTATTTGCTCTTTTGGAGGGAGGGGGACAAACATCAGAATATAACACACAACCTTTCAAAACAATAGTCATCGAGAAGCTTATATAAGTTGTAAGCAGTTAAACATGAGAGGCATACCTCAGTGACTTTTTCTGCCTGCCGTCTGACAGGATTATCTTCTGTCATGAACATATCCATCTGCGAAGGAGTAAGGCCATAAAGATACTGAGGTGCATTTTTGTAGTTGTCCACCACTACAGAAGAGAAGATGGATCATTTATAGCAATACAAACACAAGCTAAGTTAGTAGTCAAGCTCAAAAGGTACAACCATCAGACAACTTAAAATATATAAGAGGGAAAGATCATAAAATTTCAATATATTCCTTTTCCACAAGATTAGTAATCAAGAATCACATGGATTTTGTTTGAACATATTTAACATATTTAGTGAGTGTTTGGCACCCATTTTAATGGGAATAGAAATTTTGGAATAGTGATTGATGGGAGAATGTGTGGTGGAAGAGCGATGAAAATTTTTAGATTTGTGTGTAATATTATTTTATTTGGAGAATGTGTGGTTGAAATGAAGAAAGAGAATTTTTTTTTTTTAAAGAGAATGGGTGCCAAATAGGGACTTAACTATCAGAAGAAACAAACAATAAGCTACCTACTGAAGGCCTTTCTTTAAGTTTCAGAATAAAATTATGGAGAGTCTAGTTGATTAAATAAATTAGCATCAATCATGCAGCTAAATTATAAGCAGGTGCACTTCTGTTCTTCTGCCTTGAGGTTTGTAGTCTATGGAAAATGAAAAGGCTCGTTCTTCTACCTTGAGCTTTGTTTATGATCTTGTAGTACGCCATTTTTAAAAAACTGTCACAAATTATTGTCAAAAGACCTTAATCCACCTAACTCTATCCTCTCCCAGTAATCCTCCTAGGCACCTACAGCTACGAAAGAGCATTCTGCCCTTCCTCGACGGTCATCTAGTCAATTCTAAAGAATTCAAAAGAGAATTCCACAAAGACAGGAATGGACTATGACTAAGTGATTAGAAAGACTAGAACTAGGAAAAAAACACTAGTAATTGATGGCTCTAGAGCCTCGTTGACATGCTGGACAGTAAAATACTTCTGCCACAATTAATTTGAAGATGGTTCATCATGCTCACAAAATACCTTTCAGCATCATAAAACAAGAATGGCACGTTTGACACACAATATTGGACACAATTAAGCACTATGATGAACAAAAATTGTAATTTTTTTCTTCCATTTTACTTTCCAATCCTGCCAAGACTGCATCACTCCCAAAATGCAGAAAAGCACAGGTCAAAGAAGGCACAGGCCAATAACCCATAATGGTTTTCCGTAGTACTGTACTGTAAGATATATCAGTTAGGGGTTCCTCTTCATAAACTTCCAATCCAAAGCAACATGCCTTCTAAAGTTCATTACTTCACATTAAGTTCCTACTTTTATAAGACTGGGTATAATTGTTGTTAGTGAAACAACATATCTACATGATTCCTTACACAATAAGTATATGATACACATACACCAACCCATATATTTGCCACACTTTGATCCCATTTTTTGGGTAATATGTATTGTGGAACAGTGATTTTTTTTTTTAAAGAACGCCGTTAAAAAGCAATTAAATTTTTTTGAAATACATGTATAATTATTTTATGGTAGAATGGGTGTTTGAAAATGAGTTTTGAAAAAAAATGTATTCTTGTAAAAATGGGGCTCAAACATAAAAACAAGAATGATCAAACCTCAAAAAATAAAAAATGAAAACCCAAAAAACTATCTATCACTCGAAGCTTAAACAAATACCTAAGATGCCAAGACCCACAAGCTGAAATTTAACAAGCCCTAGATCAAATAAAGCATAAAAAGGGCAACGAACGAAAAACTTACATCCATCCTTAAGATTCTCTTCTCGGAACTGTTTGGGTATGTGGTCAAATGATTTCTGAGCTACTGGGGACTTAAACCCACATCTCCGAAACGCAATTTTTCTGGGCTTAGCAGTGAATATGAGCTTCGGACTGTGAAGAAATGAAGAAAAATTACAGCTATTCATTTCACTAGTCCCGGACGAGAGAGGTGAGAACAAAGAAGAAGCAGCCATGAGAGATTATTACAGAGCTTTTACAAAGAAATGATTATACTATAATGGAAAAGATTGTAGATTTGTCGATGGGGTGAAAGAAATAAGAGAGGTTGAAATTTTTTGAGGGGTTAAATTGAAAATATTGATAGTCACTGTACTTGTAGTGTTATTTCAGTATGACCACTCATGTTTTTTTTATTTCAAATTAGTCCCTAATTTTTATTTATTCGCTATCTACTCCGTGTATTTGCAAATTAAAGGAATTGCTTATTTGAACAAAGAAAATGACCCTGCGGCTTTATAAATTAGTAAGGCATTAATTTTATCGTTTACAATTTAGAAAGTTTGATACATGTTAACACGAATAGTTTAACTCATTGCTAGCTTGTATGGGTATTAAAAATTGTTTTCGCCATTTTGCTAGAAATTTTTGAAAAAGCATTATAATAGCTTTAACTTAGTTTAGGAAACACATAAACGATTTTTCTCAAGGTCAAATATTACTTTATTTTAACAAGATTTTAGTCAATTCTGCTTAGTTGTAGTCGGTACTCTATAGTGGTGGCCGAACGATGATCTATGTGGTAACGGAGCCCTAATCGGGGGAAAACAATTTCATATCAAAATATGTGTAAAGTTGAACCTCTGTTATATCTTTATCAATGCTTTTCTACTAAGGATAATTCAAATCTCTTCTACTCCGAATGTGAGGATTTGATTTTGGATTTATTCAATTAGGCCTAATGTTTTTCTAAAAATAATATGTTTATGAAACATCTTTTAACAATAAGGGTTTCAAAAACTTGGACGATACGTTCTTGGATTTATTAAATTAGGCCTAGATTTTTCTAAAAAATAATATATTTATGAAACATCTTTGAACAATAAAGGTTTCAAAAATTTGGACGACATGATCAAAGTATTAGAATATATTTAAAGCTGCTTATTATCATTTTGTATATAAGGTAACAATTTTCATTATTTCTGAAAAATAAAAGACGGGTGCTTGAATTGAAGTAAAAATAAGACTTTGATGATTGATTTCGAAGAAATAAAAGTTTGATGACCAAAGTGAAATAGGGACTACATTTTTTGAGTGGCCTGCAAACTGTATTTTGGATCCGCGTTCTTCTGGGCCACTGTACGTGGGCTTTACTTCTGGGTTATACTTCATTTGGGCTTAATTAGATATGGGCCTCACTCTGAAATAATTCGAAAATGGGTTAGTCAAGTAAACTCCAATATCCAATTAGAAAGAGTAGCATAAGAAAGTGGAAATTACATAAAAATATGTTAATAAAGATCCAATTTCATAAATCAGGGTTGAAGTTTATTTGTTCAATTTTCAGGTTTTTATCATTTTAATTAAATATTAAATCTTTTAACTAATTGACGAGCGTATCCCGTAAATTTTAGTGTTTCAAATTTGATAATATTCCAACTTCCATTTTCATTCAAACCTTATTTTTTCTCAAGTACTATCTCCTCTCCACATTCTTCGCGCCCAATCTCCACCATTTTTCCAAAATCAACTGTCATAAATCTTCAAAATGAACCTCCGGTGCATTCCATTTTGTCTACAATGTGAGAGCTTTTCCATCCGGCAACGAATAGTAATGGCGAAAATGAAGACTGAAAATAAAGGGAAGAAGACAGTGCAAACGCCTGGTATAACAAATAAAAAGAAGACAATGGAAAGTCTCAAGAAAACTTCGACAACAAGACAAAAATCGCATGGGTCAAATAAAAAACAGTTCAGGAAGAAGGTATTTTCAATTTTTTTTGTTCGTTTATTTCATTCGTGACCTTCTATTTGTTTGAGAAGTAGTATTGAAGAAAATGTGTGGAAGTTTCTATTTTAGAAGTGTAGTTATAATTCATACAATGATTCATGGCATACAATAGTGCCGTACGTGACGAAGAGTATAATTGATCTATGACCTACTCCCCACATGTCATTGGATATGTAATGGAGATTATAATGGGTCCGTGACCTAATTCCATCACATGATATACGATTATATGTTTATGTGACCTGATTGTATTCTGTAATTTGTGGCTGTGACGTTAAATGGCATGAGTATACATGTATCTGTGATCTCTTTTAAATTTTATCTGATACTCTATACATCTGTGTCATGATTTTGTAATTTTTTTTTAATATGTGACATGTTTGAAAATAATTCTATGTGAATAATTTTACAGTTCTATCTTCCATTATGTGCATCTGTGACCTCGTTTATTCTAATAATCCTTCAAATATTTGATTTTATTTTTGCATCTGTGACCTCTTTCATTTGCATCCGTGACCTGACATAAACATGTGTTGCAAGTGTGAAAATTCAAAATAGCACAACATAAATGATTTCCTAGAAAAATCACCATGTCTATGACAAATGGTGTTATCACGAACTGGAAAAATTACTTGTGAAAGTTATTTATTGTTTTCCCTGTTCCTGGATGTCTTGATGCATCAATTTGTCTGCATCATAATTGTTGTTTCTGGCCAAATTAGCTTGCTCTGAAATTTGTAACTTTTTATCTAATTTCGCACAAAGATTTTTTTCTCGGTGCTGCTACATGTCTCACTGATAATTAGAAGATAGTCTCACATATTGTTGATGAGTATTCCATGTTGGTTCATTTGGTTGTCTTTTATAATTCGACTTGCCAACAATTCCTATAACAAATTCCATATCTAAAAGTTTATTATTTTATTCGCACAAAAAGAATGAGAAAATCATGTGCTCATATAATAGTATCAAAATTAACCTGGACGAAATTTTTATTGTAAAGTTTTGGAAGGGTAGACTACTTACAAGAAATGAAATCTGTTTCCAAGCTATAAGTAAAACCTGTAGCTACATTCAAAGAGAGGAGGTCTTGCTTGAGCCAGATTGCTTGCAGGCCCATGATAGTTCCATCAAGCCAAGAGAATTTTTTTGTTAAAGTTCTTTATTTTTATTCTGTCAAGCCAAGAGGTGTTCCATATGAAACAAGTATATTATTGCAGTTTATTATTCATGAGCATGATGTTGATTTTTTTACAGGAATCGAAATGAAAATTTCCCATTCTTTTTGTTGTTTCAGGTCTTCAATAAAAATGAGATGCAATACATTAAACCAGTTCAACCAGATATTACACACGATGGTTGGAGAAAGAAGAGAAGGATGGAAAGTTCAGTTCAGTGTGGTAACAAGTGGAGAGCCAAGTTCATCTGGTGTAAAAATGTCTACATCGGTTCTCATGATCACCGATGGTAGTACTAGTCATGATGTTGTTGATGAAGACAATGATTACTTTGTTGATCCTCTACCGAAGTGGCATGAGACATAAAAAGGGGAGGAGATTGTGTAACGCCCCGAAAATTTAGAATAAAATTATTTGTTTTATAAATTTTATTTTATGATTTTTGAAAGTTGAGGGATTAAAATAAAGTATGTTTTAAATTCTTATGTTTTAAATGGGTCAAATATTTAACTTTTTATAGAGTGACCAAAAGCATATCAATATTGGGCTCATTTGGTAGCCCGCATTAAATAA
>CAIGRB010131396.1:58281-68451 GCA_903798255.1 Fraxinus quadrangulata
TGTGACCTGCCTAGTGCGTAACTAGTATGATATGTGACCTAATGGCAAGCATGTATTACAGACTGTGACTTGTATATATAAATATAATTATTCAAGAGATTGAACATTAACAACAGTCATTTGACATCTCAACAATCTGTGACCAAAGCTAGATCATCAAACACATACCTGCTCAAATGAAAATGACACCAAAAATTATCGAATACTGATGTAAACAATTATCCAATGTTCAATGTACAACTAGTTTCATTCACAAAAATTACTGCAAAAGAAATAGAAAAGATGCCAACATTCATAAACTTTACAAAATCTATTCATCATTTTGAATTAAAAATACATTTCTAGCCATCACTCAATGACAATCTCCTTCCCTTTTTATGCTTCCCCGTCTTTGAGTGATGGCTAGAAATGTATTTTAAATTCAAAGTGATGAACGGATTTTGTAAAGTTTTTGGATGTTGACCTCTTTTCTATTTCTTTTGCAGTATTTTTTGTGAATTGAACTAATCTTGTACATTGTACATTGAATAATTGTTTACATCAGTATTCGATAAATTTTGGTGTCATTTTCATTTGAGCAGGTCCGTGTTTGATGATCTAGCTTTGGTCATAGATTGTTGAGATGTCAAATGACTGTTGTCAATGTTCAATATGTTGAATAATTATATTTATATATACAGGTCACAGTCTGTAATACATGCTTGCCATTAGGTCACATATCATACTAGTTACGCACTAAGCAGGTCACATGGGATACAACAAGTCACATAATGTTATATCATGTCATATATAACACAATAGTTCACTGATTGTGGTCATATGGTCAATGTTTAATGTGTGGAATAATTATATTTATATATACATGTCATAGTCTGTAATTCGATATTCATTATTGTCATTAGGTCACATATCATATTAGTTATTCACTAGGCAGGTCACAGGGGATACTAAAAGTCACATAATGTTATATCAGGTCACAGATGACACAATGGTTCACTGATTGTGATCATATAGTCACAGATACCTACACAGACTATAATTAAAAGTTAGGTCATTGGGTCACATTTTTCACAAATATTAATCTAATTGTTTTACAGTACAGTGAATAGTGCATAAGTTACACAATCGGTGTGCACATGTCACAGTTAATTGTATATGTCACAGATTGCAATCTGATGGTCACATTTGACATTATGCATAATTATCTCCCCACAACCCACACAATCTGAATGCATAATTATTATTTCAATGAATATTTCATGCACATTAAAATGATATATCAAATGATACGTACAACCAATTCATGAAATGTTAAAGAATATATGAAATAATTATATCTACAGTCTAAGTTCATCAACTTATTTTCTATTCGTAAGTGTTAGTCCTTGCCTGAATTTGGCTTAATGGAACCAAGCTCTGCATCTTCTATGGTTGTGACCATGTCCTCCACAGCGTCTATATATTCTGCAGTTTTAAAGATATAATNCGATAGCATGCATGTCACAGAATTACGGCCGACATTCTGTATGTGCTATCATCGTAATCAAAGTCACATATTTTATTGATTGTACGGAGATATGTTTTCAATTCACGTCACAAATTTATGAAAACATATTACAACCTTAAAAGTCGATCTGATAGCATGACATACCAATGACAATAGGTATTCTCAGCACCGGTAATGGAAACGTGTTTTTTCAATTTTTCGCCACAGATTGTAACCTTCAATTGAAACTTCAACCCACTCAAAAACTACGTACAGAAATTGAACTGTGATCGGAGATGATGACCTTCGAATTGTAACCGAAAATCTCGATTCTACCACCGATAATTGTCAACATGAAGGAACTCCAATGGGCTGAAGTTGAATTTGTATTTTAGGGAGGTGATTTCGTATTTTAGGGTGCTCGTGTATAGAAGGTAATTGCACGCTTGATTTCAGGAATATAATTTAACAGAATATATATATATATATATATCCTCCTGACTTTTGAAAATTGAAAACGTTTGATCTGAAGAATGATTTGTGTATATTTAATCCCTGATTTATGGTTTTTTTCCCATAAGAAATTGGTGGATTGGGTGAACGGCCGAGATTGGTCTTAGGTGACAATAAGTGAACTAGAAACTCACAATCAGCACTAAAATTGGCCATATAACGTTTATAGCACTCTTTAGTCTTATCGCTATTGTGCTTTTTTTTTCCGAGTCACGGCCGAGAATGACTTTTATCTGAGTTATTCGTTTTTTTTATAGCTTTTATTTTCTAGCTACTCGACCAAGCCGAGTAATTGGAGGTTAGTATTTTTGGAGCATCGGGTGAAGGTCTTAGTGCAATTTCGATAGTTTGAAATGAACTGGATCGAGCTAACTCATGAGCCCTAACTCTCATGGCTCCTATATGAGCTTGGGCTTTTGGGCCCATGAGATGGGCCTGGATCTTTGCCCAAAAGTGGGATTCGGTTCGGTTCGTGGTTTGAGCTTTCCACTAGCCAAGTCGGCCCAACTCACGATCTTTGCCCAAAAGTGGGATTCGGTTCGGCTCGTGGTTTGAGCTTTCCACTAGCCAAGTCGGCCCAACTCACGATCCTATAGACGTTTTTAGAAATCTTTAAATCATTGAAAAATATAAAAAAAAAAAAAAAATCTTACAATAAATACGGCAAATGCATTGCTTGTATGAAAAATTACAAATGCAGTTACAAAAAATATGAAAACTAAAAATACTACAATAAATTTAAGCCTCAAGTTGGCGAGCCGGCTTGTAGGCTCTCCAAACAAACTAACTCATCAAGCATAGGCACATGGACTCGACTCAGCCCACTTGGTGAAAATATGAGCTCTGTATGGGTCCCTGCTCATTTAGAGACAAGCAACGAGCTTTTATAAGCCGGCCGAAGTTGTCACGCCCAATTGTCACCTCTAAGAAAGTTATATAATTCATATCATCCGTGGTGCTATGCAATGCGTGAAATTAGAGATCAATAGACATGTATTATGGTATTGTCGATTTTTTTACAGAGTTTTGTACGTCCTCGAAGTTGCTCTGTACTGTATAGTTAAAAAGGTAGACCAGCACATCTGCACTTACTACCTACAATTGACCTTTTATATGCCTAAAACCGAATTTTAGTTTAGAGGATCTCCAACCTTCCACCATTGCACCATAATTTACCAAATTGCACCAAATATTTAGTGAAAATCTCCCCCATCCTATTGCACCATTTTATCATTCTCTTTCACTTTCCAAAAAAAATTGATTAGGTTTCCATTTTTGTTATTCGTTTTTGTAAAACAATAAATTATTATTATCATGTACATTTGTAATAAATTTTAACAATGTAATTAATAATAATTAAAGAATGAATTAAAATAAATGTATTCAAAAAGTTTTAAAATGTAACAAATACGATTACTTAAAATTAAGACGATTATTATTTAGTAATATATGTAGTTGTTTAATGGATTGAAATCAATTGATATTTAATTTCATTTACAATAACTATACGTTCATTTTAATGTTAAGCACGTAGTACTTCAATTTTGTTCAATTAGGTAACTACATTTTAATATGATGTTAATAGAATAACTTAACTTTCTTTTGATTTCAATCACACTTTTATTTGATATTAGTTGAGATAATTTTGTCCAATTTCACTATCAATCAATTAATGATGGTTATGACACATAATTGCTAGTTGCTAATGTGAAATAAGTACAATTCCCTTGAAATAACTAACAAGCTTCATTTATTGATTGATATTCCATCAATTTCCATTTAATTAGAGATGACTACATTATTGACTTGTCCTCAAATGATATTTTAATGATTTCTAAAAATTATGAATTTTAATGAATTTTATGAATTTGAATAGATTTCCGTAAAATTTATAAAAATCTTATTAAAAATTGTGAAATTTTTAAAGAGTTTGTTATGTATATTTTTAAGCTTAAAATTCATCTAAAACTTCTGAAATACCTTTATTAATGAATCTTTATAAATCCATGAGTTATTGATAATACCTAAATTTTATGGATTTCATTGAAATCCCCGAGCAATGATTTGATACCAAGTTGCAAGGCTGGCCCTGGCCCAAGGCCAACTAGGATATGGCCTAGGTCGTTCATTTATTCTCCAGTTCTATCAGACCACTGCTGCTATCGGAGAATTCTAGCCAGGAAGAGATTGCCGCCGCCGTATATTAGTCAGGTGGTTACAGTTTCGTATGCTTTCTTTTCCTCTTGAAACATAGTACAATTTTTGCACGTCTGCAAGACCAACATATTCTCACAGCTCTCTCGTTAGACTTCAACTACCTAAACTCATTTCTCTCGCCTACTTTCAGCCAAAAATTCTTGCAGGCTCCGGCAAAGGCCATCCCAGAAAAGAAAAAAGCCTTTCCATTTTCCTCTTTTCCTATGATTTCATACCTTTGACATGAAAGTGAAATATGAATAATCTTCTTTATAAGTAAAATTGTATGTGCTGCTACTCACTCAGCCCCTATTTGGTATTCATTCTTTTTAAATACATTCTTTCAAAACTAATTTTCAATCAAATATTTTTCAATAAAATAATATTTTTTATCACATCAATAACTTTTCCTTACTTTTTAACCACATATTTTCTATCATATCACTATTTAAAATACATTCTTTCCTAAATAATATTCATCAAACATACCCTCAATATTACACTTGGGCTTCAAATTATATGAGTCACATATCAACCATTTAGATAAATAATATTACTCTTTCAAGATGGATTCCAACAGGCAAACATATTGATTAGTCGCCTAAGACTTCAAAATTGTCATGACCGGCCTTGCCAAGTTGAAATTAACACTTGGAGCTAAAATAATTGGACAACTTGAATTTGCATTGTATATTCACAATATTTATAATGTTATATATGAACAGTTCAAATGCGATACAATTACATATTAAAAGCAATCCTGCTAGATCTAAACTTGTGTAGAAGCAATCAACTGCTGTGTATATACTTAAACATGCACCTTTGAAATTAAACAAGTTTCAATACTAAAAAAATGTATCATCTTTGTGTTAAATAGAATCTTTCATGAGAGGTAAGTTGGGCGATTCTAAATCTGATCTACAATGATCCTAACATACTACAATTGTCCAGATGTACAGCCTCTAACAAAATTCCAGAAGAGAGAATTAAACTGAAACACGAATAGTACATGATCGTGAATTGAATATAGAGAGAATTAAGTTTAGGATTTTGACTATGTCTTGTTCTAGCAAGGATGTAATGACAAGAATTTTAAAATCTTAAATGTGGACTACATGTATATAAGGTTACTACAAACCCTAATCCTATCAGGATCAGTAGCACCAATGGGCCCAAAGTCAATTAACACAATTAGGGACAACTTACAAAATGATCCCTAAAATTAAGAGTGTTTTGAAAAATTATATGAAAAATATTTTGGAAGTAAAAAATACTGTGTAAAATTAAGTGTCACTTTTTTATTAAAAATTGAGAGATACGTGACACTTTTTCACTTTTATTAAATGTTTGTCACTCAAAAAGAAGAAGAAGAAGAAGAAGTAAAAACTATTGTATAAAATTAAGTGACACAATATCACATGCAATGTCATTTTTTCAAGTTAAGTGTTAAAAAGTGACATACAATGTCATTTTTATTTTTTTTAAAAAAGTAATGTTTGTTAATAAAAAAAAGTGACGAAAATTTCAAGAAAGTGACAGAAATAATAATAAAAAGAAGTAACAAACACAAAAAGAGAGACATAAATTTAAAAAAAAAATGACAAAAGACTAAAAAAGGTGACAGTAATTTGAAAAATTTACGAACACTCAAAAAGTGATAAAAATTCGAAAAAAGTCTTCTCAAGATGATACCCACATAAACTAGCAGGCAATGCAATTCGAATGTTTTCTCATGATGATACGCACATAAACTACACAAATTCAACATAATCCCGAGTGAATTGCAAGTACCACTATGGAGAGTCAACTAGAATAGCACAGGAGCCAACACATCTACAATGAACACATAAATGGCACACCTTTGCTACAATCATATAGGCAATAATCCATAGGGCTAAAACACATCCATAGAAATCTGAAAATCGCTAAAGAATCTGACTTCCCACAAAAATAGGAACTTGTTTAGTATAAGCATCATATAAATTTCTAACATCAGACCTCAGAGAACTCGAAAAACAAAAATTCCCCACCGCTCCAAATTTCTTCTAAACAATGGCATTGACAGCGTTGGTAGGCCAAAGATTAGCACTGTAACACCCCCCAAATCAAGATAAGATCTAGAAGTACTACCACTTATTCTTTTTTTTTTAAATCATAAATACGAAAAACGATTAAATTTTTCTTTGACATAATAAGTATCGATGACTTATTATTTTAAAATAATTTGTATTCAAAAAAATATAGAAAAATTAAATCGAATTTTAAATCTAATTACAAAAACGAATTCAACTTTTAAATATGATAGTACTAAGTTTGTGTCACCAACAAGTTGTTACCTCGCATTATCTTGCTTTCATCATCTAAAAATGGAAAGGGATAATATGGGATGAGCTAACGCTCACAGTAAGCAAACCCCATGCACAAGATGGATGCTTCTGATATGCATACGGATTACTTCCAAATAAAAAGTATTTTTCATTATGTATCCAATTTTCTTTCATTTCTTTAAAAATTTAACATTCACATCATGAGCTTACTTGGTGCATAGCCTAGCCAATCAGAATGCAGTTGACAATTATTATTTGGAACCCTATCAAGTCCTATCGGTAGTACCACAAAGCGGTTAAAATTAACATTATCATTGAACATTAAATATTGGTCGGGTGCGCCTATCCCCCATGCTCCTTTTCTTACTCACACATTTCATGGCATAGACATACACCTCGTAATAAAACATTCAGGATACATATCTTTAAAGACATTTTTTGATTCATTGACATTTGAAAACTTTTTATTTCTTGAAACTTGATGTATGCTTACGAATGCATTAACATGTATGAATGTCATGACAAGCATTTATGACATAAAAAGTGATTATCAAATATCATGTTTACATAATGACAATTTAAATAACACATTTATATAATTAACCATATGACGTACACATGAAATAAGGAGATGTTTACTTACATGATCCCTTAGCTAATCACTTTGGATTGCAAGTGAAAATGTCATTGATCGTCCACTGATCAACGTGCCAATAATCTTGAGTCGTTATCATTTTAATATTAAGAACATTCAACGTGTATATAATTATTTATTATATTTTTCTTTTAATCATAGTGATTAGTCACCTAACTTAAAATGCATGTCAAAAATATAATTTACATAGGGAGGATTTTTTTTATTCCATAGTCAATATTCTAATCACATAAGACTAAATAGTAAACGAAACAGTAATGACCCAACTTCGACTGACTTAAACTATGCATGTGATTATTTGTGTTTTTGTGAAATAAAAGAGATTGTAATAAAAATATATCACATAAATATAACTTTCTTATTACACTAAAGTATTATAATATTTAGAAATTAATGCACAAGAACCAAGCAGTAGTTATATAACATACTTTATTTATTTTGGGAATGAATTTTTGAAAAATCCTTCGCTATGGAAAACATAATATTGGGGGAGAAAGAAAGTGGTTGGACGGTTTTTTTTTTTTTTAATTCTTTCCTCATTATTAGAGTTAATGAATGTTTTAACTTTGTATCGTGTCATCGAGCTCCTATGTTGTCTCTTCCATTACGTAGTTTCTCCAAAATAAGTTAACTGCAGTTATACTCTAAATTTTGAGCCATTGTCTATTCTATCTAAGATTTTGATGCATAGCATGTGGAGTGATCCCTTGGTTATGACTCAAGTGTCCCAAAATATTAACACAAGTTATATAAATGTCCTGAGTATATAAAACTTGATCGTATAGTGTATGTAATGTTAACTAGGACAAAAGGTATCAAATAAATTTGAATTCATCATCGGCATAAAAAATTTAGCAAGACAAACAGATTTTTTATTTGTTCGCATATTTATAAAACTTTCACAACAACTTAGTACACTACAATAAGATTTTTCGTAATATTTTCACATGTTATCTTTTATGGACTTTTGATAATCAATTATTATTATTATTATTTAAAAAAAAACAAAATGATATAGAAGGATGTAACTAATAGGTCTATGTCACTTTTAAATTGAAGAAAATAGACTTCAAACTTTGAGTAACAGCCAAATACCTTCCAATTTCTTGAAAATAGTTTTGTACTAAAGTGAGCCATTGGAGAAATAAAGAAGACAACAAGGGAGATTGAACGAATATTGACCGGAGATTGAAAAGGAAGAGTAATCATAATTTAACATTCAATAAAAGGAAGAGTAATCACTACTGAAAAATATCCTTACATTAAATTTGAATTCAATTACGACCTCGAAGGATGTTGAAAACTTATAAGTCCGTCCATGTATAAGCAAGTGGTTGCATTAATTTCTTGATAAATGTGTTGACTAATAAATGCATGTGTGGCTANAGTCCGTCCATGTATAAGCAAGTGGTTGCATTAATTTCTTGATAAATGTGTTGACTAATAAATGCATGTGTGGCTATATTTTCATATGTTTCACATTGTCCTAGTGATATTGATTGATCACGAAATAGGAAGATCAATCTTACCAGATGATTGCGAGAGGACAACTTTTGGCAAGAACTCAATATAATGCCCCTTTTTTCTTTTCTATTTTAATTCTATTTATAAAGTCTACATAATCGATTTTATAACTCTGGGCTCTGATACCAAAATTGTAACACTCCCAAATCTAGATACCTAGATATAGAAGTATTACCACTTCATTCTTTTTTTTAATCATAAATGCGAAAAACAATTAAATTTTTCTTTGACATAATAAGTATCAATGACTTATTATTTTAAAATAATTTGTGGTCAACAAAATATAGAACAATTAAATCGAATTTTAAATTTAATCACGAAAACGAATTCAACATTTAAATATGATAGTACCGAGTCTGTGTCACCCAAGTTGTCACCTTGTATTACCTTGCCTTCATCATCTGAAAATGGAAAGGCATAACGTAAGATGAGCTAACGTCCAATAAGCAAACCCCATGCATAAGTTGCATGCTTATGATATGCATATAAATTACTTCCAAATAAAAAGTATTTTTCATTATGTATCCAATTTTCTTTCATTTATTTAAAAACTTAACATTGAAATCGTGAGCTCACTTGATGTATATCCTAGCCAATCAGAATGCAGTGGGCAATTATTATTTAAAATCCGATCGAGTCCTATCAATAGTACCACAAATCGGTATGAGTGCATATTGTTTTCAGTTAATTAAATTAAATAATACATTATCAATCTAATTAAACATTGACTATAACATCAAAATGATAATATTATAAATAACATTGAAAATCATAATAATACCACTCTTTTAATATGCTTGTAAATACATGTCTGCTAACACAACTTTAACGTCATTTATATATTCACTTTATTCAAATGCTAAATTAATAAAATCCTAATAGTAGAATATTAATTCGAGAATGATACAAAATATTAATTTATGGATAATAAATTCAGTTTTGTTTGCTCTGTAAATTTTCATTTGAATCAAATAACGAACATGAAACTATTTTGGAGTATTGAATAATTTATAACGTGTCGAAATCATTAAACTGATTAACATATACATGAAAAGCATTATACTAATTATGTATCTAATATAATGATCGCAATATGTCAAAATTATCGAAACATAGTGTTAAACAAAATTTAATGTATTAATCGACTTGATCTAAGAGTTATAAAATCGAATGTATCACGTATACAAAAAGGGAAGAAGGCTAGCTAACCTTAATAAGAAAGTTTCATGAATGTTTTAACTTTGTATCAAAGGTAACGAAATAGGAAAGTTTCATTTTCCAATCTTAGGGCATTTGTTTTATGAATTTATTTATGCTAATTATACTCATTATAGTGTCAATGCCAAACAAATTCAAGGCCCCAAATTTTGCTCAATACGTGACCAATTTTCCAATATGTTGACCAATTATTGATTTTGTATTTACTAAACAAGCAGCAAATAAAATCTTTTAACTTGATATTTGGAGTC
>CAIGRB010131406.1:3091-41315 GCA_903798255.1 Fraxinus quadrangulata
ATTCAATAACGATTATATTTTTCATTCTCATTCTATATTAATGTGTACCAAACGAAGTCTTAATACAAAATCAGTCATCAAACAGTCCCTTCACATAAAGGAAAACCAAAGCATAAGAGGGGGAGAGCTTAGTTATATATATATATTATTTTTAATATTTAAACCGATATTCCGCAATTTCATCTTCCTTCCTCCTCTCCATAATTCCCCTCTTTCTCCCTGTATTCGTATCTATCTATACATATCACTATACCTATATATATATATACAGATTTATAGATTCCTGATTTTTATTTATTTCGCAAATAAATAAAATTATTTTTTCAAAGATTAGATCAGAAAAAAATGGTAGAAACAAGGCGAAGCTCGTCTTCTTCTAAGCGCGCTCTGTCGTCTCCATCCTCTTCATTACCTAGCGGGAAAAGATCTAAGGTTAGGGTTTTTCGATTTTTTAATTTTTAAAATTTGGGAATTTTCTGGTTTTTTTTGTTGTTGTGTGAGTTTTGAATGATTTTGAGTTTTGAGCTGTTGGTTGGGCTTAGGCGGCGGAGGCATCGTCTTCATCAACGAATGATTCACCGGCGGTGGATGATGTGGTAAGTGAGGCTGTGGCGAAGGAATCAGCGAGGGATGAGGTTCGATCCGTTGATCTGGCCGACGGTGGTGGTGCGAAGAAGTCGGATGTGGAGAAATCGCCAGAGGCGGCGGTGGAAGGTGTGCCTTTGAATTTTCCGATAACTATATTTGTGATCGTTGCTTTGCACTTGCTTGGACTTGATGTAGTCGGTGATATTTTCTTCGTTTTTAGCCAAATTTTAATTTTATTTATCATTTTTTAACTTTTTTGGTCGTAGATGTAGGTGTTTCTGTAACTGACACGGAGAAAGCAAAATTGAATGGGCCTGCAGGGAATCGAGGAAAGAAGGGGCAACTGAAATCGCATGGTGGGGATGCATGGGGGAAACTTCTTTCTCAGTCCTCACAGGTAGATTTACACTTCTCACTCAGTCTCATGACTTACATTGATAAAACTGTGTTTTTTTGTGGTACCAAGCTGTTACAATAACTATAGCAAACTGATTTCTATCTGGCTAAATATGGAATGGCCTCACTGATTATTTTTTCTGCCACTTCATTTGAGTGCATTGATATAATAGGCTAAAATTCTTGGATTTACATACATAACAATATAGATTTGTAGGTCAACATATTTGGAATTAAGATGAAAAGTGATTGGATTTTGAGTACAGCAGGTTTAATTTTTCCTGGACGATTAGATGGGATTATATCTTTTTTGTATGATTAGATGAAAAGTGATTGGATTCAATTTTATCCTTTTTTGTATCTTTTCCAAGTGAATGATATTGAAACTTGAATAGAGCATTAACAAAGAAATGATGACAGTGAAAAGGTTTAGTGTTTAATATGGCTAAATCTTGTGTGAAGGCCCTTTCTTCCATGAGAGAAAAGAATTTGGTTTCTATCAGAGAGTGCATTATTTAACCATCTATTAAAGCATTTTGAATGCTTTGACTTCAAACTTAAAAGGAAAAGGAAACCTGGAGATAAATGAATAAAAATCACAGATGTAACTAGATGTGAAAGAAAATGGAGAGTGAAGCTTCGTGTTGCAGGTCTTGGGTTACAAGATGTTGCTGTTGTAAAATTGCTACTTCACCTTGCAGGGGCTTATTGCACATCAACTTTAGGAGGCTAGGGCACTCGTGGCTCTTGTTCTATTTTGTATCTCCGATTTTTACTTTTAGTTTTAAAGGTTGGGAGGTGTTTGAAATAGTCAAAGAAACCTTAAAAAACAATGCCGACTATCTAAAAGCAAGCCCCAGAAGCTAAGGCTCTAAAGAACTGAACCCAGAAATGTCAAGACTGAGAAGTGCATGCCTTGGGGCTTTTGAGGCTCGCGTCTCAAGAAGTCAAGGCTTGCAATTTGACACTTAATGTAATCTTTGAGACTCTTAATGAAGGTGTTGCATGAAGCCAATTCAAGGTGTAACCATTCGGCTCTCTAGAAAACAATAAGATCAATGGATCATATTGGAGAAAACGATGGTTGCATCTCCCTTTGGTTAAGCGAAATGGTTCCACTGGGAATTTTTGTTTTTCATGGAAATTACGTCTTCCTTATAAAGTAAACAAGAAATTTTTATGTGAAATTCTAGTGGACGGAGTTTCTTTGTCAATGGTGTGTGCCTATGAAATGTTAGTGATCAATGATGGTGATGACAAGACATGGAGTAAGGTGCTTTGTACCATGATGGAGGTAGTGGTCACCTCATGAAGGCAGCCATAACTCATGAGTGCAGAATTGTGGTGGGTGCCAGTTGTGGTTATGGGCAATGTAATCATGATGGTGCATTTGGCAAATGATTGTCTATTGAAAAAATCTGGAAGTTATATATTCCTGAATTGTGTAAAAACTTTTTCCTCCTATACACATGCAAATTGCAATCATGATTACAATGAAGCAAAAGGATTGTGGTAAAAAAATAATTGCAACCAGTTATCAATAAATAATTTGTAGGGGTGAACATCATTTACACAGGGTGGATGATAAGTAGTCTAACCTTTGCATCATCAAGAAAGGACATAGTTGTGAATTGGAATATGTTAAAGTAGGATATCTTATATGTCTCCGTAGGCCCAGACTTAGACGAGGGCGTGTACTTTTAGAGTTCAAAGTGAACTCACAAATAATTCAAAGTGATTATCTTCATGCCGTTATGATAATTGAATTTTTGACTATCAAAGAAGTCTTAGACATTGTGTTGGTGATATCTACCCACGAGTGATCTAATTGGTGTGTGAGGCACTTTTGTAAGGTCTCGGTCGGGAAGGAGAAATGTCAAATAGAAATGAGTGGCAAATGCAGTATAAGCTCGTGAACTCAAAGTTGCTTAGTAAGGAGTGAATCCCCTATTTGATGGCTTGTAAGTACCATTGCATTAAATGATTAGAGACTTATTTCTTTAAACATTCATTAGAATATATTCCGACATTCAATTCCTCAAAGTATTCGCCTTCAGATATCTCTGGATATTTATTACTATGGGGGTTTCAAAAGGATTATCCTACCTTGTGTCTCTAAAGTAGTTGCGAAGTTCGGCACATCCAAATGTAAACTGTCCAGGATAATGGGTTCATTAATTAGTGGTCAGGATTTATAGACGCTCTAGTTTTTACTTGTTAATATGTATAAAGTGACACTGGATCAGTATATGGTGTTGGATAATGTCCCGTGTCATTTGTGTCGCGCCATGCTAGCCATTTAAACTGAGGAAGATTCTTAAACTTTTCTCTATATAATATTGAGTGCAACTTCAGTTACATGCATATATTAATGTCAATTGTATTAAGATTGAAGACAAGGTTAGCTATTGGAAATTTCTTAGTGATGTGAGGATACTCATTAGCATTCAGTATTGCCCTTATTTTAACGTTTAATCCTTGTATGCAGTTTATTTTTTGAGAAGTAATTTTGTGAAAAGTGTTTTTTTGAGAATGCGTGGTTAAAATGTGTGGAAAAGTTGTGGAGAATTTTTTTTTATTTAGAGAATCTGTGATTGATACGGAGAGAGAATCAGTTTCATACAAGGGAATACAAAGGGCTTAATGTTGCCTTATTTATCAGTACGTGATATTCAATGTAATCATTGGTTGGATTTTCTGTAGCTCTTTTGAGTTGATGCCTTATTGTAGTTGCTTTCACTTGTTGATAAGCACAGTTAGCTTTGACACATATAACATGTTGTATAAGAGTTAGAATGAGTTAGATAACATTAGATTTTGTTGTTACCTCTGAAATTAGGTAGGGAATGAACTTTTTTTCTATTCATGATTTTCCTCACCCTGTGAAGGTTGAATTTGGCATATTTTGAAAGTATAGAAATTATTACATATCTAGCTTTTCAAGCTATTTATGAAAGAAAATCGTGATAAGATCTCGTGACCTTTGTTTTTTATTTCTATTCCTTTCTTCTCTCTCTCCCTCTCTCAGTTTTTATTTTCTCTCTTTCTTTCTTTATTGGGTGTTTGGTGGGAGAATTATTATGGAGGTTGTAACAATTATAGATGAATAATAACGAACTGAGATAATTGTACATATTTTATTAAGTTTGCAAGATGCACATTTGTGGCGTGACGGTAGAAAACTTATAAAGGGGTTGGCTTAAAATCATATGCGACGAGTAACTAAGAACAATTGAAACATATGTGGTATAGTTGCAAAAATCCTGTCGGATTTGGGTGAGTTTGAAGAAGAGTAAGTAGTGAACTTAATGTAAGCATAGAATTGGGCTTAATTAAGTTGATTTTTTCCTTTTGATTTGTCTAGAGGTGAGAAGGAAGTGATGTAGCAAATATTAGAAGGTTGCCATGCTAAATATTCGTTTTGCATTATTTATATTGTTTTTGATCTTAGTATCATGTCCTTGCTTGCTTGATTGCATCACTTGACATGATGAGTCAAATTACTCTATTTGAGGATATTTTATGATACTAAGCGCCTGTTTGGTTTGGATTAAAATTCAATTAAAATTTCAAGTCAAAGTCAACAATTAATTTTAATAACACATTTCATATGGCTCACAACTTTTTAATCACACATTTCATTAATTTTTATGAAAATCTACCAAAAATTTGATTTCAATCTTTACCAAACAGGGGCTAAGTTTGTTAAGTTGAATCTCATATGACATGGGTTTTGGGGTTGTTGAGTCCTGGGGACGCAATAGAATGTTGTCAGAGGTAAAATGAGCTTAGGTTCTTCCAAAATGGACATTACATAGAATATAACGGCTTCGCATAGAGGTTACGGGCCTTTTGCTCAAGTCGTTTTCTTACGTACTGTCCATTTTGGGAGGACATCTACTCTCTTACCCCCTCACGACTTTCTATCGCATCCTCTATAATTCGAATCAAGACGTCTACTTTATGAGATATTTAAATTGAATCATGGTACCAATGTGGATGTGACGAAAGTTGTGAGGAGGTTAGAGAACATATGCCCTCCAAAGCGAACAAGAGGTCCGAGTTATTACAAAAAATGCATATTTTTTTGTAACAATCCGGATCTTTATGCCCAAGTCGTTATATTATACGTACTGTCCGCTTTGAGAGAGCTTATGTCCATCTTGTCTCTCACGATTTTCTATTGCGTCCCTAAGATTCAAATCGGACAACATATGATATTAGAATTTGGATAGAGTTCCGGGTCATTACAATGTTTGTATTGTTAGAGAATGAAAGTATTTGGAAATCTTTTTCTTTTGTGGTTTTTGTCTTGGAAGTTGATGTCTTGTGTCTGTGCCTCTATTGGAAGTCTACGGTTCACTACTATCTTCTATTTCTTAAAGTACATTGCTTTGTCTTATTTATTTCATGTTGTTTTAAGATTGCTGGAAGATTTGACTTTCCTTGTTGAGTCAAATTTTAGACAAGATGAGATTCTACTTTGTTTCTTTATTTAGGATATATAATCTACTTTCCTTTTCTATAGGATTTTTAGTTTAGTTTCTTTTCCAATTTTGGTTATTTGTAGCTATGAATATGGTATTTTACTTTGTAATTCAAAAAGATGAAGATGAGTTATACAAATTCTCTATTCCTTTTTGTTGTTCTGTTTCAATTAGAATAAGTTTTGATTCTGTCTTGAGTTGAGACTAGAATTTGCCTTAGTTCTCTAGCAAGACGCCTTTTATCACTCATCTGACTAATGTATATTATTTTGTTTGTGGTATCATATTGCTGTGTGTTTAGCTAATATATATTATCTTGGGCCATGTGTTGTGATGTTTGTTTTTTAAGCCGGTGAACT
The DNA here is from genome assembly GCA_903798255.1 of Fraxinus quadrangulata. Taxonomy (NCBI): domain Eukaryota; kingdom Viridiplantae; phylum Streptophyta; class Magnoliopsida; order Lamiales; family Oleaceae; genus Fraxinus; species Fraxinus quadrangulata. The sequence goes on from CAIGRB010131406.1 coordinate 8,922, forward strand.
AATTCCTTACTCTCTTTTTCTTGGCTTTTCCTTAGTTGTTGGCCCACCAACTTTCTTTTAGCTATTTGATTTCGGTTTCCTTCATCTTAGAATTTTTTTTCTTTTTTTCCTTTTTTTTTTTGTGTGGGATCAAGCTATCCGTGGCCTCCTTTTGGTTTGCCCTTGGTTTGGGCTTGTTGAAAGTTTTGTCTTGATTATTGGGATTTATTAGGTCTTTTGGTACTTGTTCCTTCAAATGCGCTGCTTGTGATAGTTTTTAGTTGTTATTGGGCGTCATTTTGTTGCCAATAGCCTGTTAGCTTTGTTTGGCTTCAACTTTGGGTTTTTATTTAATTATTGTAATGATGGTGTTGTCCATCAATTTATTTGGACTTTCTATGTATTAGCACAACTTTTTTACCGACTCCATCAAACCACTTCTTGACAGTGTTTGTTCGACCAAGCAATGAGCTTCAATTTTTGTTTGGCTTTTTTCTCTCGTCTCTTGTGCATCCATATTACGCTTTTTTTTTTATTCATTTTACTATTGGACTTCACAAGCTCAATTGTATCCTTGTAGCATCAAGTAGTGGTGGTGTCAAAAGCAATTTCTTGTTGAGGTTGTTGCCGCACGCTTGATTAAATTGTATAAATCTACAATTTAGTTTATTGCCTTCAAAATTTTTGTCATGTTTTATTTTTCGACTTGTAAATTTGATAGAAATATTAATATATCTCTTCAAGGGGAGTAAATTAGCTGACCTTCTTTAAGGACTGGCCTAGGCAACATTTAGTCAAATTTTTGTTATTTTTCTTCATATCCCTCTTTGTGGTCTCTTTTACTTGATGAATTGCCTAGGTTTTGTTGGGCTAGTCTGTTTTAAATCTTTAGGATGAGTGCTTTCCATGTTTAAATTTCATTCCAGTAACGAGGCGTTTTAAGTGTTAAGCTTTAAGACAAACCAATAAAATACTTCCAAAAAAAAAAAAAAAATGCAAATTCTGTTCCAGAGATAACACTCATAGTAAAACTAATTAAGATAATTAAAACTCTAAATTATAAACAACATAAAATTTATCAATAAAGTAGCAAATAAAAAGTTTTCAAATTAATAATCAAGATTGGAAATGTATGTTCCGAGTTAGTCTTTTCTTTTTGGAATTAGTAGTGCCATATCAAATTGTGACCTACCTCTGGAAGTAAAATCAATGTTGAAGCTTCAAATAGCTTTTCTCATCAATTAGTTCTAATTCAACCCATGTTGTTAGGAATGTTCATCTTTGTGTGAAGTGTTGGTTGAACCTACACACATTAGGAGTGCTACTATTGAGTTGGTTTGTCCTTGGTAGGCTTTTAGCTGTAAAACGATACATGAGAATTTTATTATGGCTGGGTTAAATCTATTTGTAGGAAGTACCCTCAAGTTTTGTCATGGTGCTGTCGTGGAAGATGATGTTCTTTTACACTGGCTCTAGGGTCTCCTTTAGGCACTCTCTATTAATGGACTTATCTTCCTTGATTGGGAAGAATGCTAGTAGTGCTCTGTTTTTGCTCCGGGGGAAAATTTGCTAGCTGTTGGACCAATTGTTCCTAACCGTAATGCAAAACATAGATCATTATTTCTAATGTGTATAGAAATTTACGATGATTGTTACCACATGCTATATTTCTGATTCCTTCATCCGAATGACAATTGAAATCAAATGTTAATTCAATTGATGGTCAAGTAATTGAAAAAGCATAAAGATTTTAACAACCATTCAACCTAAACATTAAGTGTCAAAATCTCGAATTTAATATGAAAACATTAAACCACAAGGTTCATCGTGATTCTAACGTTTATACTAATCCCACGAACTTTTCAAATGTTGGATTTAGCCCTCGAAACTTGTGATTTTCCTCCAATTGCCCTCATACTACTAATTGATCACATGCAATCCGGTTAATGTCAATTGCTCCGAATCAGCTCTATTTAAGCTCAATAATGCCCTTCATGCCAATTGCATCTAACTTGGGATTTTTCCTACAATTAACATACTTAATTAAATTAAGTAGATATCCGCTCAATTAACCAATATTCATCATGTTTAGAAGCCCGAATAAGTGTGCAAAATACACTTATATGCAGGTTTAATATAGTGATATTACATATTATGGCAAATCTAAACCACAAACTTTGGTAGGTATTTATAGGGAAAGGTTATGGTTATATGTGACCATCCTTCACTTTGTAATTCAAGAAGACAGAATAGTTAAAAAAATAAAATTGTATCAATTAACATATTTAACCTTTTCACGCCAATTGCATCCAAGTTGGTGTTTTTCTTAAAATTAACATATTTAACCTAAATTAGGTAGATATTCACTCAATTAAATCATAATTCGTCAATATTAGAAGCCTGGATGAGTGTGCAAAATATACTTATCAAGTGGTTTAATTCAGTGTTAATTATAAATTATGGCAAAATTTATAGCACAAACTTTGGTAGGTATACATAGGGAAGGTTTACATCTGTGGATTGAGAACTTAATTTAGGTTTTTCTATTAAACATTTTATGCCATTATAGCTGCTTTTAACGAAGATTCTCCTTTCAAAAACCAAGAGGTTAGCTCGAGAAAATGTCTTAAAATTGTTGATTGTTGTATTAGGCTTCCAGAATCCCTTTTCAATGTCATGATGCTCTTTTAAGATGGAAGAAGTATTATTGGTGTTTATTGCTCTGAAGTAACATATCAACGTTTTAGTCTGTTTCTCAATGTATAAATATGTGCATGTACACTGTGTACTCATGAAGAGGCAGACGCGCCCAAAGGTTTAGGGTAGGGGAAATTGAGGGAGGTATATGGTGTTTTCAGTTGCTGTGAATTATAATACTCTACTCTTGCAATTTCTACAATAGTTTTTAAGCTCTACTCAAGTGGTGCCATGTGTAATTTTTTTCCGTGATCTCTCTCCAGAATCATGTTGTTCTGCACCATCCTACTTTCACCGTTGGTCAAGGCAGCCAATGCGACTTGTGGGTAGGAGATCCATCAGTTGGTAAATCTTTGTGTAATCTGAAGCACATGGAGTTAGAGGTAAGTAGTAAACTTATCTGTTTAAACAAATCCATAACCTTCGTTGAGAATTCAAGTTCTTTTGAATTTTGATCATGGTACTGGCATCCCTGTTCAGTTGTGTTGTCTCATTTTTTTTTTCCCTAATAACCATGTCCAGGGTGGAGAATCGATTACTTTACTTGAAATAACTGGAAAGAAAGGATCTGTCCAAGTGAATGGCAAGTCTTGTACTAAAGATTCCACTGTACAACTAAAGGGAGGTGATGAGGTGGTCTTTAGCTCGTCCGATAAACATGCTTATGTATCCTTTGATCATCATGATTTAGTTGTGTTATAGCATTCTGTGATATTTGTAGAGTGAGTCATATATTCCATTTTGCTACACATAAATTTACTGAATGAGTATGTATCTTCTAAATTCAACACGAGAAAATTTCCTTAACATGCGGTCAGGTTTTCCAACAACTCGTAAATAATAAAGCATCTGTTGCGGATGTGCCACCAGTCAACATATTAGAAGCCCATGGTGGACCAATAAAAGGTCTACATATTGAGGCAAGATCAGGAGATCCTTCTGCTGTTGCAGTTGCTTCAACACTGGCATCTTTGTCAAATCTCCGGAAAGAATTATCATTTCTTCCTCCATCATCTCGGAATGATGAGGATGTACAACAAGGTTCTGAATTGCCATCTGGACCTGCTGCTTGTGAAGTGTCAGATAATGGTGTCTTGGATGCTGACATGAAGGACTCCTCTGATCATAATGACGAGCCTATCGTTTCATTGGGTGAGAAGACCACCATTCCATCCCCTCACGCTGCCAATGAAAACTTGAATGTTGATGCTGATACTGGGAAGATCGTATCTGAAACCAGTGACTTGAGGCCATTTCTACGCATTCTTGCAGGATCAACAGCTCCTGAGTTGGATATAAATTTTAGCATTTCAAAAATCATCAATGAGCATATGGGAGTAAGAGATCGACACAAGGATTCTGATCCTCCTATTTCAGCATCATCAAGGCGTCAAGCATTCAGAGATGGTTTACAACAGGGGATTCTTGATTCCAAATATATTGATGTTTCATTTGAAAATTTTCCATATTATCTAAGGTACCCACTTTCCAATTAGCTTGGGCAGCTAAAATTATCTTTATTTTATGTATGTTGTTTCTGCTAAACTTTGTTATTTTTTGGCAATTGACTCTCCTGTACCATTTGTTCTTATACTTTGACTATACTTTTCTAGAAATGTCATTTTTTAAATTTGGTAGCAGTATTTTTGGTCCACTTGTCAGTAATTATATGGATTGAATTTCTTTTTTTGTCTCTATCTTTCCTTTTCTTGTCTAAGGAAGTATATGATTTTTGCTAGTTTTCTATAGGTACTAGAAAAGATGTAGTTTTTGCAAGTGATTGAGTTCAGTGATTTGTATGTTTACTGACAGTGAAACCACGAAGAATGTTCTGATTGCTTCGGCATACATACCTCTGAAGTGTAATAAATTTGCGAAGTTTACGTCCGATCTCCCTACTGTGTGTCCTAGAATTTTATTATCTGGCCCTGCAGGTAAATAGCTGATATTCCTCTTCTGTGTATATGAATATACACATCCTACTTTTTCTTCCTTTCGGATTCCACACTAACTTTTTAACTTCTTCCCTTCATAGGTTCAGAAATATACCAGGAAACATTGACCAAGGCACTTGCTAAACACTTTGGTGCAAGGCTTCTTATAGTTGATACTATTCTATTGCCCGGTGTAAGCTTTCTATCATAGCCCTTCTAAAATGTGTATATTTGTCTAATTTCATTCTTCGAGTTGTTCATCACTGCCTTGTTAATTTGTTTTTGCTTTATAATATCTGCTTTTCTAACTCTGTTCAGGGACCAACAATGAAGGAAGCTGATCCTGTAAAAGAAAGTTCAAAGCCTGAAAGAGCAAGTGTATTTGCTAAACGGGCTGCTGCTGCTGCTGCACTACATCTCAAAAAACCAATGTCAAGTGTTGAGGCTGATATAACTGGGGGATCTACTGTAAGTTCTCGTGCTCAGCCAAAGCAGGAGGCGTCTACTGCTTCATCAAAAAACTCTACTTTCAAAAAAGGTATTATGCTGTTAATATTTTGTTATCTTCTGCATTTTTCATTTGGGGGCTCGGGGACTGGGTTCAGAGTACTGTTACAGTTCATAAAGGTGTCTGGATCTTTCAAACCATCCACTAGCCCCTATAGTTGTCAACAGGACCAGAGGATCTTTTTTTCCCTGGGTGGTGATTAAGTATTCCTATAGGTGGATATCTGGAATCAGGATTGTGTTGAATTGGTGCTTCGATGTTTTGGCAGGTGATAGGGTGAAGTATGTGGGTTCTTTACCATCAGGGTTTTCTCCTCAAACGCCAATAAGGTAAATGTGCTACCTATCTGAGATCAAATTCCCATATGACAAGTTAAAATGCATACCCTTTTATTTTAAAAAAATTATTCTATGTATACTGATGAATATATCAATGTTTATAACCACTGTTCACCACCTAAACGTGGCAGAAATTTACTGGAATTACTGAAAGGATATAAGCACTGCCATTGGTAATATAGTGCTGGTACCAGACACAGGCATCCATAAACCTTATAAGCACCTTTACGGTCTTATTGACCATTTTATTTGTTGCTTAGGTCTAAGTTGAAATTCAGCAATCCTCTCTTCCCTGTTATGCCTGCTATTTCTCTTACAAGTAATGTATGCATGCATTCTCTAACTCTCCAACTTATACAGAAAGACACACACAGATGTCTACTTCTTGTGTGTACTCAAGGCCAGGGTTGCATGTGGCCTCTCTTTTTATGCCATGCTCTCTAAGCCTTCAAGAAGCATGGACAAACCTCAATGAATCTATTGAGACTATTTATAATCATATTATCTCCCATTTGAGGTTTAGTAGGTACTGTATTCATCTTCTCTATTTCTCATGGAGAACCTCTTGAGCTTGTTGTGAGTGTTCCGCCAAAACAAAGAACAGTTGGAAGATTTACATGGGACTGAGGGTGGGTAGATGATGTAACTTTACAACTTGAATTTTATAGTGAATTTCTGTAATCTGGTTATATGATGTTCAACTAAAATGACGTATGACCTGGATTGCTTTGGTCAACTAATTGAATGTTTATTTTTCTTTACACCGTCAATGTATAACGGGTGGACTAAAGTATAAAAGAAGGATACTGCTTCTCTTCTTGTTAATTATTTCTCTCGTATGTATAATAATGGAGGAATCAATGGTGATGATCCCATTAGAATTTAGTGGAACTTAGAATAGCTTTATTTTATCTTATTAATGCTCATTTTATATAAGTGCCTGACGCAAGAAGATCCTCGATGTGGTGAAAATGTTCGCTTATGAAGATTCTAGGTTACTGTAATTTATTAGTTTGCACTGAATGCCAGTGCACATGATATTACTGGTAAAAAGCTTGCTATAGTGACATGTTTTTTATTTCATTTATTATCGACCTTTTTGCTCCGAGACCAAACTCTTATATATTTTTGCTCATTGATCTCAAAACCAAGGGTACAAGTTCTAAACCCACTATCTGCTTCCTTGGTTGAAAAAGGGGGGTGGGGATTAATTATATAATGTTTACGATGTGTGATTCAGCCGTTTTCATACACGTATTGTATCTTTTCGGTGCAGGGGTCCAACATATGGTTATAGAGGCAAGGTTGTACTTACTTTCGAGGAAAATGATTCTTCTAAAGTTGGGGTTAGGTTTGATAGAACAATTCCTGAAGGTACTGATCTTGGGGGCCTCTGCGAAGAAGATCATGGTTTCTTTTGTGCAGGTAGTTTTTCTTCTTATCTGGCTTTATTTGTTAGATTTGAACCCACAATCAACTATCAACAACTCTGGCTATTTGTTTTATTTCTTTGCAGCTGACTTATTACGTCTTGATAGCTCCAATGCCGACGATGTTGACAAGCTTGCCATTAATGAACTCTTTGAGGTTATTGCTATTATATGTTTTGTTTGATAAGATTGGCTATAACTTAATGGCTTATGTGTTGCATTTCTACATCTTGTTCACATGTACAAGTGTTGTAATTTTGTAGGTTGCTTCCGTAGAAAGTAAAAGTAGTCCACTAATTTTGTTTACGAAAGACTTGGAGAAGTCCATGGTGGGAAATCCAGAGGCATATGCAGCCTTTAAAAATAAGCTTGAAAAGTTACCTGAAAATGTTGTTATCATAGCTTCGCATACCCAGACAGACAACAGAAAGGAGAAAGTAAGTTGTAGTTTTCATGTTTTTGCTTTCTCAGACCTTTTGTGTATAAATGTATTAGAACTTGCAAGCACATTTATTACACACATGCATTTGTTAAAATCAAACTAATTCTTGTGTATTTCAGTCCCATCCTGGTGGATTGCTGTTCACTAAATTTGGAAGCAACCAAACAGCATTGCTGGACCTTGCCTTCCCGGTATGCCCTGTTAAATGAATGTGGATGTTGTATTCTTAGCCTGCTGTCCTTTTCACTTGTGCTCTTTCTTGTTTGATTTTTCTATTGTTTTCTTCTAATGAAAGTTAAGGTATTTTTACCCTTTGAATTTCTCTTTCGATTATTTATTTATGTTTTTCTTTTTTTTTGGGAGGGGGTGGTGGGGGTGTGGTATACACTTTGCAGGTGGCAACATTCCAGTTTTTTCTTTCGTGTTTTTTAAAGTTATATTGTTTGGTAGAAAGGATACACATGCCAGTTGGCAGTGTTCCTGCCCTTTTGCATTTTTGTGTTTATGAAAAGTTATTAATCACCCAGTTTAGAGCATTGTTTCACTTTGGTTACCAAACTTTTTACTTTCTGAGTTAGTCATTGAACTTTGATTTTTGTTACAATGTAGGCACTATGTCCTGCTAAATTAACTAAAATGCTGTTGTGGAAAATGGAAATGACGATATGGCTTCGAAGCTCTGTTAGTGCATTATTTTTTTCTAGGGAAAATTGCGTATCAATTGAGAAGTAGTGTCAAATGTGCTTTTATAAAGAAACCATGACAAGATGGAGATAGGAGGTAGACTGATGTACCTAAAACGTAAATTTATATGGAAGTTAGGTTTCTAAGTTAGAAACACAAAAGTTCGGTGACCAAAGTAAAACAACACGTAAGTTGAGCGATAATGGTGTTTTTAATCCTATGTAAGTGAAGATATTTGAACTTTGGTTTTTGTTACAATGTAGGCACTGTGTCCTGCTAAATTAACTAAAATGATGTTGTGAAAAATGGAAATGACAATATGGCTTGGAAGCTCTGTTAGCGCATTATATTTTTTTATAGGAAAAATTGCGTATCGATTGAGAAGTAGTGTTAAATGTGCTTTTATGAAGAAACAAAGAAACCATGACAAGATGGAGATAGGAGGTAGACATATATACCTAAAATGTATATGGAAGTTAGGTGTCTACCTTAGAAACACAAAAGTGACCAAAGTAAAACAACACGTAAGTTGAGCGATAATGGCGTTTTTAATCCTATGTAAGTGAAGATATTTTTATGTTTTTTCTCGCTTTTCCTGTTAATTTGTATTTTCTGTTGCTAATTAACATCACTCAATGATCATAAAAAATGATGACGTGGAAAACAATCAGTGTGGTGCTTATCATATTTTTGTTTATTCAAAAAGGTGGTGACATGGCTCATTTTTTCAATATGTATGGTTTTTGTATCGGTTTGCTCATTGATGAATAAATTTGTACTTTGGATATTGTCTACAAGTCTTAAGGCCACCTAAATTTAATGAACTTCCATTTCTATATGGGTAACATTACTTTTTCCTATCACTGGTTGCACACGAAAAGTTATCATATAGTTCAAAATGATTTTAAGGTGCGAATTCATTGACAGGACTACTGAATATGCCAACCTCCTTGCATGCTATACACCTTTTCTTCATTGTAGTTATTGATAATTTTTAAAATTAATCTCAACCTCTCTTTTTTTCTAGGATAACTTTGGTAGGTTGCATGATCGAAGCAAAGAAACACCAAAGACACTGAAGCAGCTCAGTCGTCTTTTCCCAAACAAAGTGACTATACAGATTCCTCAGGTAATTAGAAGTTTTTTTCTGTTTATTGCGTGTTCTGTTAATGTTATAGGCCAGCTTCTGATATGGTTAGAATTTGACAGGACGAAACAGTACTATTAGACTGGAAACAACAGTTAGACCGTGATATTGAAACAATGAAATCACAGTCAAATATTGGTAGCATTCACTCTGTGAGTCTTCTCTGCTCATTGGACCTACTTATTTATCTGCCTTTTTTTGTTGGTCTTCAGCAATATGTATGAATACGAGTTAGATATCCATCTGTTCTTGAACATAGCTGCAGTTTTTATATGACACTATGAGTTATCTGATGAACTCTGTAACGACCCGGGTCCAACTTAACGAGTTGTCTCGACCGTTAGATCGACGACGTACTGTCCCCACTGTACTACTATGAGTCTTTTCAGCATGCTTTGTTCTCACTCGCACGCTCCCCGAGAAAACTTCCCAGGGGGTCACCCATCATAGAATTTCTCCAAGTCAAGCACGCTTAACTGTGGAGTTTCTAACGATGGACTTTCGGAAAAGAAGGTGCACCTTGTTGGTATGAGTAGTACCTATCAAATATTTTTTAAGCTTTCCTGGTCTGGGTATTACATCCTTGGTAGTTAGTTTTAGTGGATCCTCGAGTCCACTCATTTTTACTTTCAAAGTGTAGCTTCTTTTTTGTTAGACAATTGTAGGCAATATGTCCATCTTTATTGCAAAAGCTGCAGATAGTTTTTGAGAGATTTGTATTTGAGGTTTTGACAAATAAATTTTTGAGAGATTTTTGTTTCAAAAATGGTTTTATACAATGCCTCCATTATCAAAAATACATTTTTGATCTTCGAGTATTAAATCAAAATTCCTCTTCCCTTGAGTAAATTTATAAATAATTTTTGTTAAGTCTTCAACATTCTCTTTTAATGCTTTATACAATAAATCATAATCAACGTTTTCCTTTTTAGTTTAGAAAATTTTCTCCATTTCATTTTTTAGTAATTTATGTTTCTTTTAAAATATAGAATGACTAAGTGCGAGTTTTTCAAATTCTTCCAAAATTTTATTATAGGAGGAAGATAAATTATCATATGAAAAATTTTCAATAGAATTTACCTTATCGTCGATTGCCATGAAGCAGATGTTGGCGATCTCTTCTTGACTTTCATTTTTGTCGCTATCGTCATCATCGATTTCATCCCATGTTACTTTGAGTGCCATTTTCTTGAAATTTTTATTTTCGTTTGGACACGCAGTTCTCTTATGACCGAGTTTGTCGAAATCATAAAAAATGATTTTCTTGCTTCTTTCTTCGCTCTTTTCCTTTTTCTTTTGAAATTTTCGATTGTCTTGAAAACCTCTCCATTTTTTGAAAAGAAGCACAAGATCATCAAACTCTTCATCATTCATTCATGTGTGCACTTGTAGTTCCCTCTTCAATTATCGATTTGAGANTTTTTTTTTTTTTCCCCTTTTTATTTTGTTGGGTGTTGGTGGGGGGTGGGGTTGCTCTCTCTCTTTTAAGTATTTCTTTAGAAATCGTTTTAATTTCATCATGATTTAGTTGTGGTCATGGTGGTGTTGTGATGAAGTGACTGGCTAATTTAATAGTAAATGAATTGATGAGGATTTCCCCTATAGAATTTGATTACTAGCGTATATCAATTTGACCAGATGGTGTGAATCTCTGGATGAGTTGATTGTCATTGATCTTGATTAACTGTGCTACTCTCTTCTATATGGATTTCAGGTTCTAAATCGAATTGGTCTTGATTGTCTGGATCTTGAAACTTTATGCATCAAAGACCAAGCTTTGGCAAGTGAAAGTCAGTCATTTCTCCATAATTTGAATTGTCAAATTGTGCACCATGCACTTTAATTGTTTTTTAATTGCTATTCCCATGGTGATAGGTGTTGAAAAAATCGTTGGCTGGGCTTTAATTCATCGCTTGATGCACTGTTCTGAAGTACCAGTCGAACAGTCCAAGCTTGTCGTTTCAAGTGAAAAGTGAGTTAATATTGTAATTCATTTACAGTAATACTTTTCGAAGACATAGAATGAAGAGTATTAATGAGAAAGGATAAGAAATAACAAATGAAATGACTAGCTGATGGTGGTATGGGAGATTTATATCTTCTTGCTCTATTCTGCAGTATTAGATACGGGCTAAACATTCTTCAGGGCATTCAAAATGAAAACAAGAGTTTGAAGAAATCTCTCAAGGTAACACTTTGCAGTCTTTCTTAAGTTGCATGAGTTCGCCAAATGTTTTCCACTTTGTTCCATATGACCTGAGACAGGGAAATGATTGCTCGAGTTTTCAGGATGTGGTTACCGAGAATGAATTTGAGAAAAGACTCCTTGCCGATGTTATTCCACCTGGTGATATGGGAGTTACTTTTGATGACATTGGAGCATTGGAGAATGTGAAGGAAACTTTGAAGGAACTAGTGATGCTACCTCTGCAAAGGCCAGAGTTGTTTGGCAAAGGACAGCTGACAAAGGTAAATTGACTTGATTTATAGTTCTTATTCAGAATATTAATAAATCTTCCCTAGGCATTTTGGTCATGTAGGGCAATTCTTCTTGTTTTTTTCAGTGCTAACCATGTCGCTCTTGGCAGCCTTGCAAGGGGATATTGCTTTTCGGACCTCCTGGTACTGGTAAGACAATGCTAGCAAAAGCTGTTGCGACTGAAGCTGGTGCAAACTTTATTAATATATCAATGTCAAGCATCACATCAAAAGTACATTTTCTTATTCTCCCTTGAAAATTAGCAGTTTTTATGGTCTTCTCTCTTTTTTGAGTAATGTTCTTTTTCTTGCATTCAGTGGTTTGGAGAAGGAGAGAAATATGTCAAAGCAATCTTCTCATTGGCTAGTAAAATAGCCCCTAGTGTTATTTTTGTTGATGAGGTTGGTATAACATCTCTTAAATTAATTAATGCTTTTTGATTCATTGCTGTTCCTTCCAATTTTTCCATATTGGTCTCTCTCTCTCTCTCTCTCTCTCTCTCTCTGTGTACGTATATGAATTGTTTGCTTGTTTCTTATCCTTGTATACTGTGCCTTAGAGAGATGAAGGGGGGAGGTTAATTTATTGGGGATGGCCAACATTTTTTAGTTTTATTCGTTTGCTTCTTGTGATGATATAATATTCTGCTGTTGTGAAATTTCCTGTTTGTTTTTCTCAGCCGCTGTTTGAGCCCCATTCTTTAAAACTCATTTTCAACCACATATCCTCCAAATAAAATAATTTTGCACATTAACCCAAATTTTTTCTTAAATTTTAACCACACATTTCAAAAAAAAAAAAAAAGATGATATAATATTCTGCTGTTGTGAAATTTCCTGTTTGTTTTTCTCAGCCGCTGTTTGAGCCCCATTCTTTAAAACTCATTTTCAACCACATATCCTCCAAATAAAATAATTTTGCACATTAACCCAAATTTTTTCTTAAATTTTAACCACACATTTCAAAAAAAAAAAAAAGTTCACTTTTTACGAAATCTATTTATTCACAAAAGGTGGGGCTCAAATAAGTGCTTATTGTTCTCTCCTTTACTTTTCTAAATATGCTTTTATATATGTTTCCATAGGTCGACAGTATGTTAGGAAGACGTGAAAACCCTGGAGAACATGAAGCAATGCGCAAAATGAAGAATGAATTTATGGTGAACTGGGATGGCTTGCGTACAAAAGATAAGGAACGTGTACTAGTACTTGGAGCAACCAATAGACCTTTTGATCTTGATGAGGCTGTAATTAGAAGGCTTCCCCGGAGGTTTTATTTTTCCAAATTCATATCTTTTGCAATACTCATCCTCCCTGAAACCCCCAACAATCATTTTTTTAGCATATAGACAGTTTGGAGTAACTCTAGTTTGGTAATTTTGTTTGTGTCCAAGTGCAGGCTGATGGTGAACTTGCCAGATGCTCAGAACAGGGAGAAAATTTTAAAAGTGATATTAGCAAAGGAAGAGTTGGCTCCAAATGTTGATCTCGAAGTAGTTGCTAACATGACTGCAGGGTATTCAGGTAGTGATCTAAAGGTATGTGGCATGGTTTTCTTGATCATGTTAAAATTATTTTTTATCATGACCATTTCTTTTAATGGTTGCAATACATCTGTTTTTACATGTAATTATTTTTCGTTTTCCAGAATCTGTGTGTGACAGCTGCACATTGCCCAATAAGAGAAATTTTAGAGAAGGAGAAGAAGGTTGGTACGCTTTAAGTGTATCTGTTTGTCATTTAATCTCTCTTAAGTTAAAAGCAGAATTTTATATCTAAAGCTGTTTCTGTCAAGAACACTCTTATATGAATCAGCGGAGTAGAGTCTGAGCATTTTATTTTTCTGTCCTTTTTCTTTTCTTTTGAAAGCTCGTGCTTTATGTTAGGGTCCGTTTGATTGCTCCTTGGAAAATAGGGTGGAAAGAAAACGAATTCCAGGGAAAATAATTTTCTAGAAATTGTTTTCCTGGGAAATGTGAATTAGTTGCATTTGATTGGTATAATTTTCCACCTAGAAAATGTTGAGATTTTCCATCTTTTGGTGTTTGATTGCCTTTGACATTTCGCAATCACACAACAAATAAGTGAGCAAGTACCCATTTATTTTCAGAATTTTCAGGAGGAGTTCAAGTATAGGGACATGGAAAAAATTACCAAAAACAACAAGTAACTCGAAACGCCATTGGCTCACTCACAGTTCCAATGTACAATTCCAGCAAATGGGCATCGAGATTGCAGATGTTATACAGCTAAGGGCTTAAATCCATAAATCAAGTAGCAAAGTGTATGAAGCAGTAGTGATGAAATTGCATAACAGAAATTAAAAACCCAAAAGTATGCTACGAAACTTACCAGTTTCTACGCCGGAGGAAGCGACGCAGGGTTTGCCGTGAGAGACGACTGCAGGCAATGGTCGTCGGCTAGGTTGAACTGGAAAATGGTAGCAATCGAAGCCGCGTGAGAGGACGAATCGAACGGCGTCCGGTGTCGAGAGAAGATTTGGGGAAAGCGAATCTAGGTTCTGGAAAGGGTTTCGATTTCCTGATTTGGGTGGAAAATATTTTACCAACTCTGGGCGGGAAATATAATTCAAGGATTTTGTGGAAAATAGGTCACGTGAGGGGAAAATGGGAAAAAGTTTTCCGGGGAAAATTTGACACATTAAACATGGTAAAAAGTGGGAAAATGGAACTCATTTTCCACTTTCCTTGGAAAATAAGGCTTATCAAACAGGGCCTTAAATCTTTTCATCTAAAGCATGCTGAAGTTTTCATTCTATATTATTATTCTTGTTTGACTATTTTTGTGTGCATTTTTGTTTTAATAAAACTTTATATGTTAACTTGTAGGAGAAAGCCTTGGCACTGGTAGAGAACAGACCATTGCCTGAATTGCATAGCAGTGCAGACATTCGTCCCCTGAGTACGGATGATTTTAGATATGCACATGAACAGGTATGTTTGTTCTGTTACTGTGTGTGTACATGTGTTGTACTTGGTGAATGTAATCATTGCCTTTTTTTGTTAATCAAGAGAAATTTACTGTATGTATGATAGGAGAAATGTAGAATTTCTCTGGGCATGACCGTTTTATATATTATTGATTATAAACTTCCCACCAACCTCAGAAAGGGCCAAAAACTGGAGTTCTTGATTTCTTATAGAAGTGAATGAGGGAGAAAAGAGGCAGGCTAGGGTTCTGATCTTGTGGGCAAAATCGCCTTGATTTATATGACTTGAGTTGAGGGTAGTTATATTGGCAGGAAATAAATTTGGATAAATGATCTTATGGTGCATCTGTTCATAGTCATGCTTCATTGCTTCTTACTCAATTTTGCTTGGTTGTGTGGGCCCCGTGAAGCTTTCTTGTGAATATTGTTAGCTATCTTGATATATGGTTTTAAGTACGTGATATGAAGCATGGACGTTCCTACTGGAGTGGCGTGTGCGAAGTGTTGTGTCATGTCAGACATGCTAGGACACGTGTGTGACATGCCACATGGCTTGTTCTATTTTTCATAATATTTTTTTAATCTTCAATGCTGGGGATACTTTACGGACGCTCCTCGGGCACTTTCAATAGGCCATGTGACACACAAGGACGGTCACATTTTGTAAATTGTGGAATATAAAACTGAAAGAAAAATTTATTTGTTAAAACATTTGTCTAAAAAAGGCAGAATATTCTATTAACTTCGTGTTGAACTTGTTTTACATCTACTAGGTGCATTTTTCTTTGGCAATAGTAATATATAGTTTAATTCAAAGTTATTTTAATATAACATAACAAATAGCTACTAATATTATATAAAAAGATTTCGCCAACAGAAATCAGAACTAAAAAAAATTATTGATTTATGAAAAAACTAAAGATATATTATATTAATAGAATTTAAATCGATATGTCCTTGACACGTCAGTGCTTTTACTGTATATTTACTTGAACTTGGGTTCATGGTTCTCATGATAGTGTGTTTCAAGCTTGTTCGTGCTGGACCCCTATTATGTTTGGGACCATTATGACCTTTTTCTTTTCTCTGTATATATATTTTTTCAATTAATTGTGATTCTCATTCAAATGCAGGTATGCGCAAGTGTTTCGTCAGAATCACATAACATGAATGAGCTTCTCCAGTGGAATGAACTTTATGGAGAAGGCGGTTCAAGAAAGAAGACATCGCTTAGCTACTTCATGTAAAGGAGTTACTAAAGCTGCACAGTGTTTCCTTTATTTAGGCAGTTTTTTTTATCTATTTGGTGGATCTGATGAGATGGTTGGGGCCTGTGATTGTGGAAATCCAGTTTCAGGTTCCTCTTATCCAAAACCTTCTTTTGCGGAACTGGTCCTCGTGTATCATATTCAAGTTCATGGGTATATCACCCTGACCAGATAAAAGTTATAATTTATCTATCCTGACCAGATAAGAAATATAAAGTATCTATCCCTGACTAGATAAAAGTTTTAAAGTATTTCTCAATCTCGTGTGACTAAATTTTTCGTTCTGTGGGTCTCTCTTGTTTGTATATACAAGTTGAGTAATTTAATGAACATTGTTGTATTAATTTTCTACCGGCTCCTCTCTCTTGATGTCGTCTTGACAATTTAAATAGACATCACGATTGAAGAAGAGATGGCATTAATTGTCTTAGAAATTTTCTTTTGTTTCCATGTTTAAGTGTATGTTGGTGCTATTTATTTTTTTTTGGTGTGGTGTGGTGTGGGGGTGTGAGGTAGGTTGAAGTAGCATTTGGACGGGTTATCTGTTTTGTAGACCTTCCTTGCGGTTACAACTTTCAATGACTTCGATCTTAAGTGCACAGAAATCTTCTGTACTTTCGGTCGACTTTTTAATGGATTATTTATTTACAGTGTTTAAAGCCGTTATAATTCTTATATGTGAGAACAGACTCAAGAGAAAAGCTCTGAGAAATGTTGTACGATAATATATATGTTGCCCTAATTGTTGAGTGACTGGTCGTCATAATGGATTTAGTATGTGCTGCTTTTTCTATATTCTTCATTATGTTTGTTGACATAGATGGGTAGTCACTTTCATGTTGGATGCTAAACTTTATTTTATTTCAAATTGGACACTAAACTGTTATAATTTTGTGATTCTGTCTTGTCCGTCAGTCCTTAGATAGTGTGGCAGTTGGGTCATTTGTCAAATAACTTGCCAACTTGATTTTGCTTGTTTGTTGGTCTACTAATGGACAGATGAAATTGTAACGGGAGACAAAATAAAATTAACATAAAATTTTGGTAATTCAGTCATGATATGTTTCATATGAAAGACTGCACGATAGTGAACGGTACATGAGGAATACAAGGTTTTGTCCACAATAGTGAATAATAAAGGAAAGTGAATCCCAAATTAATAGCGTGGACACAATTTATGGATGTGGTTTAACTTTATTTAATCTCTCAACAAAATCGTCAAACCTGATGAAGTATCCTATTTTTTACTATTCACTTTTATATTTTAAGTTAAAAGGTGAACTCGTCTTTGAAATTTACCTTACCTTTTTATTTTGTAGACATCTACCAAGCGAATTCGCCTAAAAATAAAACTAAAATATTGAGAAATTAATGCAAATTTAGGACTGGAGTGGAGTAAAAATGTAAACAGGATTATTCAATAGGCTCCAATGATAGGAGAGCTTTGAGTTAACTGGTACCTGTGTTTCACTACCAACCAACTGTTTCTTGCGGAGGTGTAATGAGTACCATCATATCGTCCATTTCGGTCAGTTGAAATGGCGGAATTAAATGGAGTTATTCGATTGAAATCAAATTAAAATGGAGTTATTTAATTGAATAAAATTGAGGTACAATTACTAGAGAGATGTAGAATGAAAGTAAACTCATCCCAAATGAAATTTACCATATTTGTTAGTCTCTAACTTATTGTTCAAGTAACAATATCATCAATCGTAAAAATAAATCTCCAGTAATGAAAATTTATGCTAAATTGTCAAGTAATTCTCACGAAAGTGTGAATTACTTCAAAGTACTAGATGCTGTTTCAAGTTGAAAAGCAAAACTTGAATTTACAATGTTAGATACCTAAAAGTTAGGTGGAGATGATTTGGATGTTTTCATTATTAGAGACGGGTTTTGTAAATATAATGAAGGATTTGAGTATCAATTTGTTCATTTCAAAAGTCGGACATCAATTTTCTGCTTATACAATAGATTAGGGACTGGTGGTATAATTGTCCATTTATTTTTTTGCGAAATTGCAGCCACGTTACCAAATATTTAACTTTTATGCAGATTTGACCCAAACTTTTAATTTGTGACACCCACGGTACTAAACACTTAAAAAACTTGCACCAAAGTCCAATTTAACAGAAACTGCTAGTTTGACAGTTAATAGTGACTTTGACCATAATTTTGACTAATTTTAAAAGAATAAAATGATAAGTTTACATTTTTCAACAAAAAAAACAATTACTCCTAGTATGAATTTTTTTTAAAGGTTTGGTACCGACTAACTCAAGACTCTAGAAAGCACCTACGGCCGAGTTACCACAAATTAAAGGTTTTCATCGAGTGTGCATAAAAGAAAAGTTTGGAACCCTTGCTGCAATTTTGCCTTTATGTTTTAATAGTTGCTTGATTCCACAAAATCTCACTCTCTTCGAATTGAATTTTTGAGATGGATTTGATGATTCATTCCTCAAGGTTCCTCCTTCCTGATTTTCCTGCCGACAATGGCCCTTCTCAATTTTACGCACTGGTACTACTAAACCAACGCATCCCACGATTCACTCCCCTGCTCTGGAACCACGGTAAATTATCATTCGGTCTAATCGATTTTTTCTCTTTTTTCTTAAGTTAGTTCTATTTTTGTTATGCATTTATGCGGCAGTTTAATAACTCTGTGTAGAACAGCACGACTTCGTGTGTGTGCAGATGGCGGAGCGAATCGCCTGTATGATGAGTTGCCGCAATTGTTTCCTGATGAACAAGCCTTGGCTATTCGAAAAAGGTTCGTCAAAATTGTTGAATACGATGAGATTTAAATGAGCATGTGTGGTGACCGTTTCTAACAATTTAAAGCTTCTACACGAGATGGACACATCAGATTTGAGTCCTAGTCTCGGTAACCAATTTATAAAAGATCAATCCGGTGTTACAAACTATTTTGCAATTGCGTCTTGTGATCATCAGACATTGAGGGGTATTGTTTAATACGTTTGATGCATGTTGCATTAGTATCAGTAGACTTTTTTATTTTTTATTATTATTATTATTATTATTATTATTATTATTTAAATTTAAATTTCAGATGCATGTGAGATATATCCAGTGCATAATTTTATTTTATTTTCTTTGTAAGTTGTGGATTTTCTATGATAGTTATAACCTGTAAATTCCCAAATGAAGCTTAGTTTCGTATAAAAGAGGAGACTTGACTTTAAAACAAAAAGATCACAAAGGAATTAAGAAGGCAATTATGGTTTAGAAGAGGAGACTTGACTTTAAAACTAAAAGATCAGAAAGGAATTCTGAGAAATAACGAAGGCAATTCCAATTTTTATTGCAATGAGGTACTGTTGTAGTTTTATTAAAAAATTGACTTTCTATAGTATTATAGTTTTGGGGTTTTTGAAAATCAAATGAAGACCCGTTCTTTCTATTTCTCTACCTTGGCTTAAGAAGAATAAAAAAAATAGGTGAGGTTCTTATTCAATGCAATCGGTGCGTCTATGAAAGGAAAAAGAGGAGTATAAGAACAATTATTATGATGATGCCATTTTGTACCTCTTTGGTGCTAATCATGCGATTGTTTATGCAAGAATGAAATTGGTGGCCTTCCTATGAGAAATTGAATCCAAAGGGACAATTGATGGATTCAGTTTACTGGTTGTGAACCCATGTCCAGGACTTCATGCTGTGACTGAAACATGAAGCTTTTGGAGATAATATATTTTGGTAATTCATGTGTAATGCTTTAAGTGAGCAGTCTGCCAGCTGAAAAGAGAGAATTTTCTTTCAGTCTTTATTGGTGATAGGATCCATTTGAATTGATAATATACTGAAAGTGTGAGTTTTTGAATCAAGATAGTTTATATAGGTGGCTCTTGTAACTTTAGCCCCCGTTTGACAACCATTTTGAAGTTTTTTAATGCTCATACTCATTTTCAAATACACATTTACACAATAAAATATTTTGCACGTAATCCTAAAACTTTTTCCTATTTTTAATCACAGATTCTCCAAAAAATCACTATTCAAAGCTCTATTTTCTCGAAATAATGGTCATCAAACAGGGGTTTAGTAGTTTCATTTACTCTTTGGTCTCCTAGTCTTTATGCTGACTCTTGTTTGGGAAATTATTCTCACAGTTTCCAGAATTGTGTGCTCAGGGTATACTGCACTGAGTGAGTTGCTTCTTGGTTTACAAGTCTCAAATTTGATCAGATAAAATTCTTGTGAATATTTGATTATATTGATAAAACTTGGGCGATTGGAGTCTGTTCTCAATATCTTTATCCTATACTTCCAAGAACCAGAGATAAAATTAAATAAACGAAGATATTTATCTAACAATTGGAACTTGTAATTATGTGGATGATCCAGGTATAAGCCAGATGTAATAAAGGGAGACATGGATTCGATTAGAGCAGAGGTATTGGAGTTCTATACAAATCTGGTGAGATTATTGTATCCTTTTGTTGTTAAAAATGCAGCAAATCTTTCGAAGTTATTTATATAGATGCTTGAGTAGAGTTGAACCCTAATTTTGTATCTTTGCTTTTTGTGGATGTCACCAAATTTTAGAACCCATGTTAATGGTATTTCTTCGTATGATCGCATATGATGCATCATCTTAAATGCCACTTTCCACTGCTGGGAAATATAGGCCAGGTTTTGCAAATTTAGATCATGATGTGACCCCATTAGTTATATGATGAAGCTTTTCCCATCACGTGCCATTTGGGGGGAAAAAAAAACTGATTTACTATTTGAGCTTCTTATCATGTTGATATGACTCGCCCGTATTACTAAGGATCTAGTTCCCTACTGTTGTTCTGAATCATAATAATTTTAGAGCTTAGTTGATAAAACACCATTGTTTTCTTAATTAGTCTCTCCGTCCCATTTATATAGGTTGATTTTATTTTTCACACATTAAGAAATTTTATTTCATATTATTGAAAAAACAATTTTTGCAAAGAATTTTCCCAATTTACCCTTATTTAAAGTCGGTCTATATAAATGGGATGAAGTGAGTACTTCTTTGTGTTACTGCTTGACTTAAATAATTTCTGTATATTCTTAAAATTTGATGACTGCAGACAATTGATGCTCATTTTGACCAATGAAATTTAGTGATGACATTGTTAGGATATGATGACATTGTTTTTGTATGCCTATAGTTTTAGAGAACTAATTAATTTACATTTTCTAATATTTAACTCATTCTTTGGTATGTTCTATAAACCCGTATACTGAGTATTTATAGCTTGCTTGTCAAATGCAGGGAACCAACACAATAGATGCTTCTCATGATCAGGATACCACGGATTTACATAAATGTGTAGCATACATATGTGACTTGCCAAATCTGGAGAATCATAATGTATGTATAATGCTTCAAACGTTCCATTATCTCCATGCTCAATATCTATAATATTTATGCTTGATCTCTGTTTATGATCCATCTTGTCATCAGATGTACTCTCTTGAAGAAAATTTCTAGTATAAACTGAAAAACCTGTGAAGGGATGGAACTTGAAACTTAAACCATATAGGATGAATGCTAGCTTATTGTTATTAGCGACCTTGATGGAATCTGAAACATTTATGAGCTTGCTTGGGAGTGATTATAATTTGTGAGTCCTACAAAATATGTGGATAATAAGTGGACAGTAGTTGTGGGTCCTACGAAATGTATGAATAAAAAATATGTTTGACCAGTTTAAATTATGTACTATACTAAAGGATCTTCCCTTTCTCTTTTCTTCTGTTTTCACTTATGTGCATCTATTGACATTCTAATCGTCATGCATGTGCTTAAATTTTAGTTATGCATACTTCTTGCTGGAGCACTTGGTGGGAGGTTTGACCATGAGGCTGGAAATATCAACGTACTATGTTTTTTCTCAACCACCAGAATAATACTTCTTTCGGATGATTGCCTAATCCAACTTCTTCCAAGTAGTCATCATCATGAGATCCATATTCAGTCCTCTGTTGAGGGCCCACGCTGTGGACTCATTCCAATTGGCATACCATCTAGAAGCACTACTACCACTGGGCTTCAGTGGGATCTTAGTAAGTGTTCATCA
Organism: Fraxinus quadrangulata; assembly: GCA_903798255.1. Taxonomy (NCBI): domain Eukaryota; kingdom Viridiplantae; phylum Streptophyta; class Magnoliopsida; order Lamiales; family Oleaceae; genus Fraxinus; species Fraxinus quadrangulata. The sequence goes on from CAIGRB010131406.1 coordinate 30,860, forward strand.
TTTCATGCATTCTACTCTTTTCATTACATGCATGCTAATCTTTTTATCCTTTGGATGATTGTGGCTCTTCTCAAATGCTGGTCTATGAAGACCTCGCTTTTTTTAGTCAAGTAAAGACAGTTTGAATAAGATATCATTCTTGAATAAAATTCCATCTTTTGGTAAAGTTAATACTTCTGTGCCTAATGCAACTGTGGTTAATGTACTCCCTTTCAGCTGACACAGAAATGAGGTTTGGTGGCTTGATCAGTACTTCAAACATCGTAAAAGGAGAGATAGTAACTGTCAGATCTGATTCGGACCTTCTCTGGACGATATCCATTAAAAAGGCATGAAAAGTGCTTATGAGATGGATCGTGCAACTTGTAGATGGCTATTGATTCGGCTGAATTATTCGCTGTGATGATTCTCATATGTTGAACGAGCTTGATGCTTTTGTAAGTTTCGAGTTCATAAGCTCCATTCTTCTTCTAATTTGTGTATGATGACTTCGATTCTTTATTCAAAGAAATGCTTCAGGCTGGTCAGCATTAGTATTTGTATAGCATCTGAGACGTTCTCGAGGAATGAAATTATCTTTAGTGAGTTTTGTTAAATTAGTGTATTTGCCTAGCTTGTGGTAGATTCAAGTTGGTTTGCTACGTATAGTTTTAATCTAAATCTAAAATCATGAAAAATAAAATTTAAAAATGGAGACGAGAAAGAGTACATGTGTATTCAGGGAGACTACTTTACTGGCAAAGTTTTCGTGGAGATAATATCTATTGAGATCGACCAACCATTTAAAAGGAAGATCACAGTGGGTTATGTGAAGATATTTAAGAGAACTACCTTTCCACGAAGAGGTGAAATCAGGCAGAGTGACTATGATCTTTTATTCTTGTTACCAAATAGCGACAAGTTAATTTTAGTGATTTATCAAATTTTTAATGGTGGGACAGCTAGACAAGCCTATGAATAAAACATAAATTAATAAACACTGATAATAATTTTAGATAATAAAAATGATATTATCAAAAAACTGTGAAAATGATCTTCACTAGTCAATTTGATAGGAAAAATGAGAGGCAAAAATTTCATAAATATTGTTTTGACTCAAAAATGTCCGATCAAGTGGTCAACAAATTTTGGCCAACTAGGTGTCTTCTGTTCACTAGAATGCATCGTTAGGGTGCAGAGACCATTGTCTCAGATAAAATGACGATCATTTGTATCAGATTATTAAATAAATTGTCATAATGAGAAAAATGAGATAAAGTGAGAGGGTTTGATGTACATACCTTGAGTGCAAATGCATGGCATATACATAGGAAGACACGATACAAGTGACTCATCCCTCACCATCAAGGATTTGGGATAGAGACAAAGAACATAGTCTTGCACAAATCACAAAATTTTAATCTTAATTTTTTATTTTTTATGTTTTAAAATTTTAATTTTATTTTAGAGAATAGAATAATAAAAAAATATTGTCAATCCCACATCTCCTCCTTCAAAATTCATAAATCTTATTTTAAAGAATAGAATATTAATAAATAACTATTGTTAAATTAGAAAATTGGTGGGACCAACGAGAGACGCTTGATTATTTTTTTCCTTTTTATTTATTTTAGCTAAGGGCATAATAGTATTTCTACAACAATCTTCAGGTGTTTTTGAGCCACATTATTTTGAAAGAATGTATTCTAGAATAGTAGATTGATGAAAAATGTGTGGTTGAAAAAAAAAGTTATTGATGTGATAGAAAATATTATTTTATTAAAAAATATGTTGATGAAAATGAATAAAAGAATGATAATAAAAATTTTACTGTGTACCGAACAGTGGCGTTGTGGACAAAAATTTAAAAGATCAAAGCTGCAAATAAATATAAGGTTAAACCTAAATATTATATTACTCATAAGCTAGGGGTCTCCACTGCAATTTTCTTAAAATTCAAAATAACTTTCATTATTGAGCGAGAGAGATTCGGAGATGCCGACGCGTCTGGAGATCAAAACCAGTTTCGTTCTCCTACATAACTCTCTCTTACTCGGTACCCGTAATTTCTTTTCGCTTTTAGGGTTTAATATATTAATCTCCGTTTTCATCCATTATTATGTATACAAGCTTTTAGGGGTTTGAACTGTTAATTTTTTTTTTCTTTTTCCTGATTGCAGGTTTCTTCTGTGCACTAGAATTAAAAAATGGTAAGGTGGTACTTCCTGAATACTCGGGTGTTCTGAGGTCTTTTTGGCTGTGAAATTTGAGTCTGTTGCGTATTTTTTTTATATTATTCGCTTGGTTGATTTTTGGGATTTGCATCGCAGCTTCCACTTTCGTTGCTAAAGACAGCCCAAGGCCACCCTATTGTACGAATTTTACTTAACTTGTTTTTGCCTTTTACATAATACTTCAAATTGAGGAGATTAGGAAATTGATTTCTTTTCTCGGATTTTCTTGAATAATAATTATGAAAAATAAAGAGCTGTGGATTCAGTTTTGGTTGGTGATGCTTATGCTGGTTCCTGTCATTTGTGATAGCTGGTGGAACTGAAAAATGGGGAGACATACAATGGGCATTTGGTAAATTGCGACACTTGGATGAACATTCATCTCCGTGAAGTTATATGTACCTCCAAGGTTCTTTATCTCGCTCTTGAATTTATTATTATGAAACCTCTATGTATTCTTTTCCCTTTTTCCTTTTCTTTTGATTGACTTTTTTTTTTTTTTAATGCTTTTTTATGGTTTTATACTATAGGATGGAGATAAGTTTTGGCGGATGCCGGAATGCTACGTCAGGGGAAATACGATTAAGTATCTTAGAGTTCCGGATGAGGTATGCTTTAGAACATCTTTTTGTCTGCAGGTTGTTTTATGTTCTACTTGTCCGATTTGGTTTCCTGCTAGTAATTTACTTGTTTGCTTATTTTCCAACTTTGAAATTAGATATAGGATTTTGTCGAAGGAGCTTATTTAGATTTCTTTTTTGGGATAATATACGATATAATTTCTCCATACCTTGATTGGTTGAGTGACATTGTACTAGAATTATACTTACACTATCTTTTGCGATGTATTTTGGTATAAAGATGAATGTAGTGTGAAATGTGGTTGTCAGTAATGGGCATAGTTTGAGTTCTTTGGTGAACTCTCCACTAGACTTTGCGTTGGCATAGCCTCATTTCGTAGGGAGCTTTATTCAAATGTAGCTGCTTTGAATGGAAACACCAATCAGTGGCAGCAGTTGAATTTCTTATCTGGTGAACTCTCTCTGAATATGACATCTCAACATAATTGGATTTGTTGTTGGTAGTCAAAATGTTGTTTCCCATGCAGATGCAGATATAAATTTAAATGTCTTCACTTTCTGAAAGCAAGCAGCATTTATTTCAAACTTTACCCTTAAAAGATTTTTTGTGTGTGTGTGTGTGTGTGTGGTTTTTACTTTAGGGGTGGGTGGGTAGGTGGGATATCAAACAAATGTTTTCTCCTCCACTCCTTCCCGAGCAATGGCTTTTTATCAACTTTGTTTCTTAAATTATTGTAGTAATACACTGATTTATTATTGGTGTGGTCCATTTGTGAATTAATGGCATCATTTAGAGGAAGTTTTTAATTGGAATGCATAATCTTCCTGTGAAGTTTTGGAAATTCATTGAATTCATCTAAATGCTTGATGATTGCATGCTTTAGTGTCTCTTTCATAGTTTCGTTGCAGTCTTTTTTGTTATTCTGTCACTCTGTTCTGTTCTGTGATCTGATATTGTAATAAATTAACAAAACTTCCGTGAATTATTTTTTTGTCTTCTTTCTAGATGATTGAGCAGCATTGACATATTGAATCTTCTTGCATTGCAGGTAATTGATAAAGTTCAAGAAGAGACAAAGAGTTGTTCTGGTATGCTCTGCCTTTTGTTTCGTCTGTGTCTTTCCATTTAAAATCTGAATAATTATCTGCAGACGTCTTATTGAGTGAATGGATCCTTTATTTTAGCAAAAGCAAGGTCCTAGAGACTTTGCGACTTACAAATCAGGCACTCTACAGGAAGTTTTTCCATAACTTGTTCCAGGAATTGCAGTCAATTATTTTCTGATGTTATGAATGTTCCTTTTTCATTTACACTGTTTGACTGAATGAATGCCTCTTCTTAGTGCTGCATATATACCTATGCTCATCGTGCTTGTGTCATGCCTTCGATATTTATTTTTATTATCTTCTGAAGTCAATTGGTATCTTTTGAATATACTCAGATAGGAGGCCACCTGGAGTAGGGCGTGGAAGAGGTAGAGGCAGAGAGGATGGCTCAAAACCAAAAGGTATTGGCCGTGGTATGGAGGACGGAGCTGCTAGAGGCATGGGTGGAGGTCGAGGCAGAGGTGGATCTGGAGGAAAGGCTGGTGGAAGCAGAGGTAGATCCTTTTATTTGAATTTCTTAAAGCTTGGAGCTGTACTGGATGTGTGCATAACCTAACATATCCATTGTTGCTTAGCTATGGGGTTGAAGCTGTTTATAAGACTATCTGAGTCTTCTTTTATATATAGTTACTCACACATAATTAAACAATTTGTTGATTTAATTAGTATTTGATATACTATGCTTGGTAGCTAATTCATGAAGTATGAGCTACATTTTCCGAACAGACAGACGTACTTAAAATAGTAAATAATAGATTTTCTTATCTAAGTTAATAACAGGATTTGTATGCAACTGTTTTTATGACCTTCATATGTGGATATCCATCCTGGTCCCTACTCAGCACGAATACATTAATGAATTGTTTTTATGACCTTTCATATGTGGATATGTGCTGTATCACAAGAATAAACCATTATCATCTTGTGCCAGGTGGAGGGAGAGGCCGAGGATTTGAAGGGTAGATGTCAATGCAGCGGAAGGGGGATGGTCTGCCGTTTTTCAGAGGCCACAATATCCTACTTGTGCGAGATATGATGAGGCAATATAAATGTGCCTTTTTGGTATTTTCAGTATTATTGGATTGTCCTAGTACGACGAAGTTGTTATTGCTAATAGGTTGGTAGAAAAACCTAGGTTATACAAGGACGGATATGCCATTATAAATGTTCTTTGGTCGGATTTATGTATGTAACATTTGACAATTAGAGTTTGCAAAGTTTCTTGGTCTTTATTAGACCACAGAATGGATTGTGCAATATTAAAGGGTGATATTTCAACTTTTTAGTATTAATTGTCTGTGGTAGTTATATTCTCTAAAAAATTTGGCCGCACGTGCACGTCACATACTTGATGAATTATTCCAAAATATGTGAGAATTAATAATGTGGTCTGACTGGATACTGAAAATGCCAAGATGGGAAATTGTGAAGTGATTATCTAAAGAGAGCATCTGTAATTTGCATTTTTAAACTGTTCTAATTTGTGTTGACACTTGCACAGCGTAAATTGTACGCATCGAGAGTCGAAGGGAATTCTTATTATGATTAACCCGGTTACGAAAAAAAAGTGCAGAAAGACTTGGTGCATATCAGGCAAAACGTTATGTTCAGTCAAATAGGTGTGAGGCTTAGAGCAAGAGTATATATATAAATGGGCACAACATCTAGTGGTGACCTTACAAGATAAGTTAGCTCTGTGTTCTGAACGATACCAAATTTACAATGTGATTTCTGTGTCCTTGCCAACATCTCATCATGAGAAATTTGATCCAAATTCTTTACTTTATCGGATATCCATGATGGTACTTTGGTTAGTTTGATTGGAGTTCGGGTTACCGAGGGATTTGATGGTCTATAAATTGTACCCTAATGAAGAATCAGCTCGTGTTGTGGAGAACAAGAAACGGGTAATTCAAACCCCAGCAACTCGTCACAAATACAACATAAATAAGTTTCGAAACAGCTCAATCTAGAAGGCAAATAATAAAGCTTTCAGTACAAAATCCAGGTAAAATGAATTGTTCATGCTATTAATTATCAATTACCAATCTATATCGTGTGGAATTAGTGTGTCTGAGCCACATTATTTTGAAAAAATATATTCTGAAATAGTAGATTGATGAAGAATGTGTGTTTGAAAAAAAAAAAGTTATTAATGTGATGAAAAATATTATTTTATTGAAGAATGTGCGGTTGAAAATGAGTAGAATAATGGGAATGAAAAAAATAATGTGTGCCAAACTGATACTTATGAAATTGGGGCAGATTCTGTTTTGAGGTCAGAAGCTTTACCTTCTGCTTTGTCAGCACTCTTCTCTTCAGGCTTTTCAACATCTAGCTCTGCAAATCACATGGGCAGAGACGTCAGACATGAGTTTAGCACAAAAGCAAGGAAATATGCATGATTTCTAAACGTAGCTTCAAATGGTAATAGTGTTCCGGCACCTTCTGTTGTCCAGTTTCCGAAAGCGGAATAAAGGTTATATAATAAGGGCCGTCTCACTTTCCCTTTAAACTCGGTCATAACATAGAATCTTAGATGAACTAAGCATGTTAGGTAGAATTTGTGCACAATATTAGATGCTACAATAAGAATTTTAATTTCTTTTCTTCAATGTAGTCAAGTACCCTCTAATCAAACTTGTCAAGCATGCCATATGTAGAACAGTAACTTTGTCATCACTGTCCTCGAGGTCATCCCCCATATGCATCATCTCCTAGGCCACCCATGTCACCGAATTTCTGTAGAATGCATCAAAAAGGAGAAGAGTTAAGCTATAAGTACAGAGATTTTTTACCGAATTTTTACAGATTTTTGAAATCAACGGTGCAAACTTTGGGAAAAAATAAAAAAACACAGATGGACGCATCCTGTCACATTTCTGGGAAAATTTCGTCCACCATTTCTTCTCTTCTGCTTTCTCCAATACGCAAAATATAAAACTCCCCCTGGATCAAGATTGACATGAAAAAAGCCTCTCACCTCTACATTAACTTCATCATGGAGATTTAGTTTCGGTTCATACAAATTGTTTTCTGTTCCAGCTGTAGCAGAAAATGTAAAAACTTCCTCTGGATCAAGATTGACTTTTGGAATTTTAGCATCAGGCAGTAGCACTGTAAGATATATCAAATCCTCCCTTTCAGCCCACTTCACCTCAGGATCTCGTCTACAAGAAAGGAATCTTTTTAGCTAATAACTCCTTTAGGAAAATTGAGATCAGATGAATAATTAAGACAGCAAAAGGATTAAAAATCTACACTGAGAAATTATCTATGCAATACAATTCTCCTAATTATTTTTAAGTTGTTACAAAAAGAAATACCATTTGTACCCGTGTATGCTTGTAGTCCTAAAAAGACTATATGCATACTGGCGTTCCTTTATTCCCTTCCATATTACTAACTCCGTCTCTTAACCTTCAGGGTTGCTTAATTGGTCAGGTCTTGGATTTACTGCCCAATAATCACCGGTTTGAGTTCTCTCAGGGCCATTGAGGTGAGTACACGTCCGTAAATTTCAGGGTCCCGTGGGATTAGTCGAGGTGTGCGCAATTTGGCCTGGACATTCACTGTTATAAAAAAAAAATTACTATCTCCGTCTCATTAAAAGAGGCTTATTTATATTTTCAGACAGATTAAGAAAATGTAATTGATGTAGTTGAAAATATAATTTTTCCTCACATTTTTCTTAATATTTTCATACATTAAATAATCGTTTAAATAAGATTTGTTTATATTCGTTGATAATAAAGTACATTAAATAAGGATATATTAGAAAACTAAAAAATATCTATATTTTCAAAGTAGCCTATAATTTAGGACCAAACGGAAAAAGAAACCAAATTTATATTTGTGGGACAGAGGTAGTATAATTTTCCTTTTGAACTTTACATCGTAACAGGACCAGAGATATTATTAGCCACAAATTGGGACCAGGGATAAGATGTAAACTTTCAATCTGAAATAAATATATTCTTATCCGGACTGGTACGGATTCACACATAATGTGACATACAAACAACATATTTTCCAAAGTCTACACAGGAACTAGAAAATAAGAGTTGCCGTAAAATTACTTAGCCCATCATAGGTGGAGGTGCCAAACCAGCTCACTATGTCTAAAATAAAGTGCAAATTACACAAAACCAGAATTTTAAAGTTTTAATTTCAAATATAAACTTTATTTATACAAAAATCAAATATTAATTTATCTATTTCATCTATATTCTCTCTCTAAATCATAATTACCCAAACTTAAAACCCTAATTTTATTCCTCTCTTCCCCGCTTGCTCTCTCTCTCTCTATCCCCTTTTTCCCCATACAGACGCCGTTGGAGACACAGCGGAGCTCGTCCCTGCTGCGATCGACGGCTGACGCTGCGAGCAACTATGCCGTACGGTGCTGCGACGACGACTTTCCTTCGTGCGCAACAGTTCTTCTTCTTCTTCTTTTTTTTTTTTGAGCGGTGGTTGGGTATTGTATGCTGTGGTGGTGTGTGGTGGTTAGGTAATGTGCTATGTTTGGTGGTGGAGCTGTCACGGTGGTTGGGTGCGGTGCTGTTGTGCGTGGTGTTGTGTGCGGTGGTTAGGTGCGATGCTATGTTCGATGTGGTGGGTGTTGTGTGTGGTGTTGTGTGTGTTGGGCGTGGTGTTGTGTGTGGTGTAGTGGGTGTTGTGTGTGGTGACCGTGGTGTGTCGTGGTTGGGGTGGTGTGACTGGTGGCATGTGCGGTGGTATTGTTGGTGCGATGACAAGGGTGGTTGTGATGATTTTTGTTGGGAGTGTATTGGATCTAGTGGTGGTGGTATGGTGCTGTCATGGTAGTGGGGTGGCGGTGGGATAGTGTCTGTGACCAATTATTTGGTTGATTTGTGACCAAATATTGGTGGTGGATCAGGATCGGGGGTGGGGTGTTTTGGTGTATGTAACCAATTATTTGGTTCATTGTGACTAACTATTAAAACGTGACCTTACAATTCGATAATTTGTGACAAAGAAATAAGTTTGACCTAAAAAATTGTTAATATGAGACCGATAATTTGATAATTTGTAACGTCTAAGAAGTTAAGTATCACTTATTTCAAACCTAAGAACAAATGTTTCAAATTTCAAAAAATCAGATACTAATTAAAATTTATTTATTAATTAATTAATTAAATAAATATATTAAGGTCACAAATTTATATATTTTGGTCACGAATTAACGATTTAATTAGTCATATATTATTTTTCCTCACAAATCAGAAATTTTCTATGTCACAAATTATTTTACTTTCACAATCAAAAATTTTATATGTCAATTTGTTCGTCGGTCACCAATCAGAAATTTATACGTCACAATTTATTTATCGATTACAAATCACAAATATTACAAGTTAAAACTTATTCAGACAGTTATAAATTTTCAATCAGAAATTTTATGTCACAAATTATCTTACAATCACAATTCAAAAAATTTATTGGTGACAATTTGTTCATCGTTCACAAATAAAAAATTTATATGTCACAATTTATTTATTAGTTACAAATCACAAATATTATAAGTCATAAATTAACAATTTTTTAGGTACACATTATTTTTTGGTCACAATTTTCATTGGTTACAATTTGTTTATCGATCAATTAATCAATTTAATGGTCACAAAAAATCAAATAATCTGTGACCACCACCAACACTTGTGACTACCACCTCACCACTGCTACCAACAGCATGACAACCAAAACCTCGTCGCCGGAACCACCACCACCCCCATCCTACAACCCAAAAAAATCTCCAACCCTACCATCATCGCCGCCGACCACCTCCAACAAATTTCCAACCTCAAATCCACCAACACCACCACTTCGTCACCACAACCACCAACAAAACCACCATCACCACCGCACCAACAAGATCCAACACCATCGCCTAAACACCGAAAAATCGACAAAATCGCCGCCCAAACAACACCAAAATCACCACCACCACCACAACCACCAACAAACCATCACCACCACAGCTACCAACAAGATCCAAGAAAATCACCGCCACATCCACGCAAAAAAACCAACAAATCGGATCCACAAGCCATCACCACAATGCCATCTTCAAAACCAGAACGCCATTGGTTGTATGCGACCGTACTCAGTTCAGATCTACCAATTAATCGATTACAACCACCACCATATATGACCGTTGCCGCCGCTACAGGAAAGCCACCGCCACCGCCAACACAAACACCAAACTCACCACCGCCAACAACTTCAACAACGCGTCATCTCACCACCAACATCACCGCCACTCATTGGCAACGAGATGGCCGCCATTCACGGTTGTGGTGCCGCTTCAAGCGGCGTACAACAACAGTCACAGGATGCTCTGCGCGTTCGGTGGGGGAAGAAGAACAGCAATCGGGTGATGGAAGAGAGAGAGCAACGGCGGTATAAGCCGCATCGCGTTAGTGGTGCGAGATTGCTCCATCGAAAAAGAGGAAGGAGAGGAGCGTCACAGCTTGGACGATTCCGCTTGTAGATACAAAATAGGACAGATACAGGAGAGGACATGGAGGAGGG
>CAIGRB010131417.1:7705-19282 GCA_903798255.1 Fraxinus quadrangulata
CTCGATAGCGATCTAATATATTTCCCTCATGTGACCCTTCTATCTCTCGATAAAAGATGCAAACATGATAAATGGATTAATAAGTACTAGAACACATTTTGAAACCATATAAAGTATAGAGGTATATCTCTATCATCTATCGAATCTTATAATATTTATTATATTGTGCTTAAACCCTATTGTCACTCTCGATAACAATAAAATTCACTAACAATTCAATTGGTGATCAATAATTGAAAAAAACGATAAAAACAATAATAAACATTCATAAATCAAATCAAATTAAAGTCAAAATAATTAATTAAAAACTAAAAATATCATAACAAGGGTTCATCTCATCCTAACAATATATAAAACTAGCCGAACGTATTGAAATTACAAGAAAGTAATATTTAAGTGGAAAGATAAAACCCGGATTTTTGATAAATTGAGAAGATGAAGATAAATTTTGAAATCTTGAATCTCTTCAATGGTTTCTTGACGAATCTCCACTTACGCCTTCACTTCTTTGCCCGAAAATTTGGTTTGAATCTTCACTTGATTAAATTCTTGCAAATCCCTTTCAATCATCTTATAAAAAATATGAATTTTCCTCCTTTAATGATAATAATTGATGATATTGGAGTATAATATGTACATGAGAGGCTTCAATATGTATTTTGCTGTTATGTATTTGTAGGAGTCGAAAATTGGTTGAAAATCATGTCCAAATTGATTTCCAAAAGAGTTCTAATCGAATAAGGAAAGTTGTCTTCGCGCGTGAATTTTTTTATCTCTGCGCAGCATTCAATAATTTGGTCATAACTTTTCGATATCTGATTGAAACGATTCAAACTGCATTGAAAAGATAACTCAAAGGGCTACAACCTTGCTAGAAATATAATTTTTCCAATTCGGACGTTTACCATGCCAAATATCGATCTCAATATTTAGCTAAAATTCTTGAATATAACTTGAGCGATTGGAAATTAATTTTGATTATATTCCATTCCCTTCTGAGTTCTAATCCCATCCAACTATCTTTTAGCAATTTTCAAAGTATCTTCTTGTGATCTGAATCAACTATTGAATTTGCACTTTGGTCCTCAAACTTTGGAGTTTGCTTTTTTTTTTTCACCAATTTTCGCTTCTTTCTTTCAATTTCATATTTAACCATTGAATTTTACTTATATAACATAAAATAAAACAATTTAGGATATATTTATCAAAAGAACTACCAAATATCAATATTTTAGACCCCAAATATGTGTATAAAATACACTTATCAAATACCCCCAAACTTAAATATTTGTTTGTCTTCAAACAAAATTATAACCTAAATAACAACAAACAAACAATCATGCAAAAATATTTGGTTAGACAATCTTTTTTTTTATCTTAGTATTTGAAATTGTAGTACTAAATCTACAAACTGTTTCAAAATCACAATGCCAAACCAATATCTACTCTTCCAATACAAAATCGACGCGTGTGTGTGAAGAACTAAGTAGATAATCATGACTTTACAAGTTGCTTCAATTCCCGACCCTTTGTGGTCAAATATATCATTTAATCTCTAATATGATTCAGACACTCCAAAACTTGTTCTTTTCTCACTTCTTCCCAGTGTATAATCTAAGGTTAAATTTTTTTTTTTGCATTACTATCCTCACCCTCTCTAGTTTAGGTGAATATCACTAGTTGCAAGTCAAAACAACAATGAACAAGAATTCTCCAATTATTTGATTAATTCGATCTACAGGACTCAATTAGGCTAATCATCCTTCATCAGAAGTCAAATTCTCTCAAACAAGTGTTTGGAGCTTAGCCAAGTCATTTAGTGCTCTCCCTCTCTCTCTCTCTCTTTTTTCTTTTTTTTCATTTCATGCAGTCGCTTTTTTTTTCTGATTTTCAAATATTTTTTTTTTTCTTTTTTTTTTAAATTCACTCACTTAAACTTCCTAAATGACCCATGTAGCAGGTTTTAAGCCGATAGCTCCCAAATTAGACGACCTATGGCACAAGGTTTTAACCACCCTTACGGCTTAATAACTTAGTCAAAAAAGTTTCGAAGAGAATTTCCACATTTTTTTTAATCTATGCATTAATCAGTGCAATGCCCCTTATCGAACACATATTCAAGCAAACCAATCTCCAACTTAAGATTTTCACCCAATTATATCCCGTTAATTTAAGACAATCCATACAAAAGTTTTCATGCATGGAATCCCTATCCACATCCGTATCTTCTTACAGCAGCAAAATTATCCCCAAACTGTGATAAATTTGGTCTAAGGATAAGTAATTTATTATGATTTGGATAAAATATCTATGTTCAATCTGTCAATCTATCCAACATATGAATCAACTCATAGTATCATATTGTCTAACTTAATTCTAGTGCGCGTATAATATCACTTTTGCAAGGTTAAGCCTCAATCAGTCTAGCATGCATCATATCCACAGTTCATAAATTAACACTAAATCTCAAATTAAATCATTATTGTCGGTCAAACTGTCTAACACACACAAGCATACAACCTAATAAAAGAAAATTTTATTTTATTTTTTGAAATTTTTCAACTTTTTGAATTTTTTTTTTTTTAGTATTTTCTATTATATACTAAGGCAAAAACATAGACACAAGCACTACAAAAATATACGAAAAGTAAAAACTCAAAGTTTTTTCAACCCCCCAAACTTAAAATCGACATTGTCCTCAATGTCATGAAACATAAGTAAGAATATAAGGGAATGAGAAAGAAAAGAAAGAAGGTACTCCCAGAATTTTTTTCCTGTGGAATGTGTGAGGCACTATGTGTGACGGCTATTCAATCTTTTTCATCATACTTTCTCCCTTGGTCTGTGTTGGTTTGAGTGTTCCACGATATCATGTTCCTGCACGTAGCGGTTAAATCAAATCTTAAAGATCAAATAACTTAGAACATGTGTTACTTAGCCCAAATAATCAAATAACCAACAATAAATTCAAAGGTCTAAGGGAAAATATGATAGGATGGTGATACTCTATAAATTGAAACGTGCCTAAAACTAATAGAAACTAATACTTAAATTAAATCTATATGCAATGTGATAGAGAAAACATAATAAGTAAAAGAGTTAGAAAATTGGGTTGCCTCCCAATAAGCACTTAATTTATAGTCTTTAACTAGACTGTATGGATGAATTGATTATGGTGGCTCATGTTGGAATCTTGAAACCTTACACTCCTTGCAATTTCCAGCCTTGCATCCTCTTTTTGGCATCCAAACCTTGAAGTCCCCATTTTCATCTTATCCAATGCTTCATAAATTTTTAGGTTTTGTCTTGTTCAAGCTTTGTTGAACTTCTTCAACAACAAATTTGGCCTCCTCGGGATTTGATGTTTGCTTGGATGGGTTATATAGTTTAAAGACTTCATGTGTTTTCTCCACTCTTACTGTAAGCTCACCATTCTCCATGTCAATCAATGTCCAACTTGTTGCTAAGAAAGGTCGACCTAAGATAATTGGCATATCATGGTCGTCTTCGAGGTCCATAACAAGGAAGTCCGTGGGAAATATCAGCTTCCCAACTTTGATGAGCACATCCTCAACCTTGCCCCATGGGTATCTGATGCTCCTATCTGCCAGCTGCAGCATCACATTCGATCCTTTGACTTCCCCAACTCCTAGTTTCCAAAAAGTAGCAAAAGACATTAAATTTACACTTGCACATGTATCACATAAAGCATTAAAATTAAATTCTTTGCTTAATGAAATATGTAAAGTGAAACTCCCTGAGTCCTTAAGTTTTGGTGGCAATTTATTTTGTAGCCTTGCACTGCTCTCTTCGGTCAATGCCAGTTCTTCCCAATCTGGAAGTTTTCTTTTCTTAGATATCATATCTTTCAGGAACTTTGCATACATCGGTGAATGGGATGTTGATGTGGAGTTTCTTTAACATATCCAAGAACTTTTCAAATTGATCATCGAGCTTCATTCTTTGCAATCTCTGTGGAAATGGGACTGGAGGCACGTAAGGTTTGATAGAAGCGATTGCCTTAACCTGTAGATTTTCTGACTCTTGATATGGAACTACTTCGTCTGGCTGTTCGGATTTATCCACTTGCTCCTCATCTGTAGAAAGTACATTTTCATTCACTATCACCCGTCTCTCAACTGTGATTTCTGGAAGTTGAACCCCGCTGCGTGTATTGATTACCTCAATCTCTTCGCTCTCTACAACTTTTACTGTCATTACCTGCTATTTGGGATTTGTCTCAGTGTCGCTTGACAGTGCTGCTTGCTATCTTTCTGAAAGAAGTCATAGGGGTGAGTTCATGGTCCACCACCATTTTATCATAAGTAGAACCAAATAGAATGTTGACTGAACTCCCGTTGTCTACCAATATATGTTTTAGTCCATTTCGAGCCACCACAACTCTCACTACTAGTGCATTCCAATGGGGGATAATGTACGCTCACTGCATCTTCCTAAGTGAATGTGATGGGCACTACAAGGCTCACTCTTTGGGATTGATTTACTATATAGTTGGCCATGGACGGGTCTTTATACTCCCTAGTATAATTCCTTTGTGCATTTATGGACTCTCATCCTACGTGTGGTCTCACAATGATCATATCAATTTCTTGGATGGGTTGGCTTTCATTTGTGGTAGCGGGATATCTCATGGGTCGCGTCTACTCTTGGGCCTATCTCGGCCATTATTAGCACCATGCCGAGGTGAGTACCGTCTTGTCTCACCTCTCTTAGGTGAGTTCGACCTTGTAGCACAGTTCTGAGAATGGCCTATCCTATTTCGGAGTTTGCTCCTTTTAGCAGTGAAGGAGGCCTATCGGCATTCATTCATGTCGTGGCCATAGAAACGGTGGAAAGTACAATAAGGTCGTGCCTCTTTGAGGGGCCTACTTCTAGGCCTCCCCCCCCTATTTTTAGGATTAGAGGGTCTCCTAGGTGGGGGCAATGGTAGGCATAGCGTTGGGCCCAACATTTTCATAGGCCAATGTAGGCACAATATTCAAAGTTAACATGGCAAATGCCTGACCCGAGGTAGGGACGATGGTATGCCCAGCTTCTGTCCACTATTGATTTACCAAATGAAACGTGGGTCCACATGCCATCTGCCTTTAGGGCGGTGGGAGCCCCTGTGCCGCCCTATTACGATGATCAATTATTTCTTTATTGACAATCTCAATTTTCATCATCTTTACCAGCTTGTCATATGTGGTAAGGTTTTTACTTCGGATATCTCTCCAAAATAGCGTGTTCATGTTCAGTCCTCCTTTTAGGGCTGAAAGTGCTTCTTTGTCCATGACTTGTTCGCAGTATGTTATTTCATCAGTAAAACAGGCGAGGTAGCTTTTTAACGTCTTCTTTTTGCTTGCCTCATATCCTGGAGGCACTAGATTGGTGTTTCTCCTTCTTTCCTAGATAAATATTGGTTTAAAAATGTTTTCTTGAGTTCTGGCCAGTTTCTGATGTTGACTGGCGTTAACCTACCATACCACACTTCGGCTACGGATAGGAATGCAAAATGCATATTTTTTCCTCCTTATTTTATGTGCTCGTATGATCAATTAGTGCTAAAATGTACTCATTACGTTCATATTTTGATTTAGGTGGCAATTTAATGGAGATGACGTAATTTGGAAGAAATAGGTGAAAAGAGACCAAAGTTAAAGGGAATGAAAGTTCGAGGACTAAAGTACAAATACTCAAAAGTCATGTTAAAACTCACAATGAAGATTCGAGAGTGTTAGAGGTCAATTGGATGAAGAAAGAAGTCAAAGGGATGAAATATCGTCAAAGTAGGATCACACATCGATTTCCAATCGAAAAGTTATCCATTGAATTTTTAGTCTCAGTTTGAGACCCATTTTTGACATAGGAAACTATCGAATTGGAAGATGATATCTGAAGTAACGTTGTAGAACTTCGAGTTATCTTTCCAACGCATCTTGAATCACCTCAATCGAATATCGGGAGAGAAATATATGATCAGAACACTAAACACTATCCGGCAGAGAAAAATTAACACTATGCGGTCGCATAGTGTTAATTTCATGCGACCACACCGACAATTACCGAGAGTTCAAGGCTGAATTTATTTGTTCTATGCGACAACATGACCTATAATGATGTGGTCGCATAGTTCATTTTGGTGACGCGATTTTCTGATTTCCTAATTCCGTTCAACTACTTATGGAAACAAGTTCTTTTGATATTTATCAACCATATAACATACGAAGAGGACACCAGAACGCCTCCAACCTATTTCCTCTCTATTTTCTCTTAGATTCATGAATTGTAACTAAACTTCTACACTTGATCGAAGGAAATTGAAGACTCGGAACCACATATTGTGAGATCTAAATAGTTTTTCTTATTGTTTAATTCTTATTTTGCGTATTGAATATTCTTCTGCAGTTATTTCTATGATTGTTATGTTTAATTGCTAGGAGGCCTACTAGTTTGTTATTCGTTACAATCTACCCATAAGTTAAATATCAAATCCGTAATTGTTTAATTCATTTAACTTGTGAAGCACTAGAATTTGATGATTTTCTGCGATAGAGGTTATTGAATCTTAAGAAGAATGCTTAAATAGATTGAATGCAACCGCTGATGTTTGTGTTATCTAGTTCATCGATTTCTCTATTGTGTAAAGCTGTTATTAAATTGAATCTTGAACGCTGGTTTGGGATTATTTAATAATTAGGGTTAATTAGAACGCTGGTTTCTAATTAACTAAAATTAAGGAGAGATAGGAAAATTATTCCAATGGTGAATATTCGAAATATGTATTGAACTATCATTGCATCTATGATCAATTGTGGATTTTCGACGCTGGATATTGACTTGGACCAAGGTTAGTCTTTTGATTATTTTCGTTAACTTAATTTTTATTGTTATAGATTGATTTCATTACAAACAAAACCCCCAATCATTGTACGGAGTATAAAATATTGAATTACACACTCTTCGTGGGATCGACCCTTACTTCCATTACTATATTAGTTTTTAGAGGTTAAGGTATTATTTTTGGGTGCCTACGACAGTACACCAGCTACACTGCCAATTGTTAAGCTAAAGGTCCTACACTTCAGAGCTAGTGAATCACCTTGGAGGCTTATTTGTGTTTTGTACTTGTTAAGGTATTTCTCTGGGTAACATTTTTCCTCATACTTAGGAATTTGATGGGGTACAAAGTTTTGAGGCATGAGAAAGCTACGTAGTTCCTTAGAGAATGGGAGGTTGTCATGATCACCATCAAACTCATAGGACCAATATGGTCCATGAGAATCATTCCTATCTGCTGAATAACGAGGTAGTTGTTGTGATAACCCACATCGGTTCCCCCAATCCTCTAGACTTTGCCTCTCTTGCCTATTTCTAGGCGAAGGAGCCTGGTAGCTTAGCTTTGTGCTTATTCTTGTAGGCGAGTTGACTGGTGGGTGGATTGATCCCTATTTATAGGCATTCGTCTAATTCGATCTAACATGCTTGCAGACCTCTGAGACCGTTCTTCACAATCTGGGGAGAAATTATCTCCTCCCATTTGGGTGTCACCAACTGAGGGGACAATGTAGTTGGAAGTGTCTACTCCCATTTTCCTTTCTACCGAAACCTCTATTTGTCGACTCAAATGGGTCCTCCGACTTGGCTTTGCTTCAACTTGTTGGTCGCGAGCTGATTGTGGAGGACTTTGGTGGGCTTGGAAGCCTCCTTGATTCTATACCTGCATGAGGAGTTCTTGTATGGCTGTGTTTTGGGCTACAATATCTCTGAGTTAGTAGCCATGCGAGCCACTTTGACAGTCATTCGCACAGCAGTTCTTCCGCCTCTGTGATATCGATGATGGGGCCTCTAGTGTGTGACATTATTCCGGATTATCTCTTCTTCAGAGATTTCCTTTACTCTCATTAGGTTTACTTCTTCATTGTTGGAACTCATTAGTTTAGAGTTTGCAGATTCTCTTCTCCCAAATAATAGAGACCTAGCTTATGGCTTCCACTTGTTCTTTCTTCAAGAACGAATCCTTTCTTCAAAGAGGGGTTATTAACCAAATATTTCAATAAGCTTTTTCTTTCGTGGGGATACTCGTGGTTACAGTAATATTTCCACAGACGGCGTTAATTTGTTGACCCTGAAAAATGGTCATGACACGTGGCCAATAGAATAATATTCCACGTTAGCTCTTCCCTGCGTACGGTAACACATCATTAGTCACTCGTGGCCTTTTTTGATGGAGGTGGAAGTAGCCGCGAGCACTCCGACAGTCAAGTTACTGATTTCGTAACCAAAAAATGATGTCCGGAGGTGAGGTGGTCACTGAAACGTGGCTAAGAGTGTGTATAAGTGTGTGTTCTTCATAGTTAAGAATTTCTAATGTTAGGAATCAGAGAGCCTCATTCCTTTTATCTTAATGAGAGAATACTTATACTAAGAGGAAGGGAGAGGAGAACCATTGGATGTAGGGACACGTGATTTGGATTTGTGTAGATCATCCCTTCAAAGGCGTCAATTTGTCCATCTATAGGTTGGCGGGTATTAAATGTTTCTTGACAAAGCAGTGTGAGTTGACCATTTGAAATCTGCCACACGTCCCATCAACCAGGCTAAGGATTTATTTTGAGAAGATCTTCTCATAAAAGATCTTGATAGACGTGGGGAAGTGAGTACGGGGTATGGCAAACGCGGAGTGTGGGCCCTTTACATCCATCGTGTGTAACGGATGAGTTTCGATCGTCTAGGAGGTGAGCATCAGCATTTCAGTTCGGGCTATTAGATTCGGTTCAATCTCTACGAATTCGATTCGTAACCGATGTAGCAGCAATCAATTTGTGCACACGTGGTGGATGAACTAGGTGAGCAAGGTAGAGGGCCACCTACTTTCAGTTCGTCTGCGGCACGAAATCGTTCATGCAACATGTGGCGGACGAACGGATGGATGAGGTAGAGGACTCCTGGAGGCTCGTAACAGACTCTGCCATTTAGAGGCAGAAAAGGAATGCGGCTTTTTTTTTCCAAAGTGCGAGGAAAGGGAAAAGCTAATCTCATCGGTTAGAATAGCCCAAGTGGAAGCTTAGGTTCCAAATCAAGTTTATATAGTGATTACTAAGAACATAAATGTTGTATGGTTGTTGAAAAATCAATAAAAGAATGTGAATAGAAAATGGAACCGAAGGCCTAAAATTGACCTATGCGACCGCATAGTCAAGGGAGGCTTGTGGTCGTATAGGCCTTTGCAGGGTTTAAAAGCCCTATCTTTGGTTGTTCTATACAGTCGCATGTGTTTGTTCTATACGGTCACATAAAACAACAATATAGTCGTTAGAGGCCTGTTTTGTGTGAATTTCTAGTGGCTTTTCAAGTGCTTTTTTGGCACCACTTCGTGTAGCCTTGTGTGATGATTATATATAGGTGGTTTATGTTCAATGAAACAAGATTGAAAAAAATAGAAAAACACTTGATATTATTCTCTCATTCCAAAAAGTATCAAAATTCATTTTCTCTTCATATTCATATTCATATTCATATTCATATTCATTTTGTGTTCTCAAGTTTTGGAGGATTACACTAAGTACTTAAGTGTTAATTATTTTCAAGACTTGATAAATCTTGCAAACCATTTGACAAGATCTCTTTAAGCACCAAAATTCAATCCAATAAGGGGTAAATATCGTTTGAGGACAACAATTATGTACGTTAAGTCTTTGATTTTTTTTTTTTACAAGGTATTGATCTTTTTTTTGTTTTTGTTTTTGTTTTTGTTTTTTCTCTATTTCTCTTTGTGCAAACATCTATTTTACAACAAGAAAAAAGAAAATTAGAGAACAAATACGAAAAAAAAAAAAAAAAAAATCCGATGCCCTAGAATCCTAAGATAAGTCGTCATCAGCCTGTAGAAATATTTTTGGCACGCTTAGCATAGAACTTATTTGTTCTTAGCAACTTCACTTTTTTCACAAATCCCAAAAAAAAAAAGACGTGAAGAAGAAAAACCCATTATAGAATTAAAAATTGTCGTAANATCAGCCTGTAGAAATATTTTTGGCACGCTTAGCATAGAACTTATTTGTTCTTAGCAACTTCACTTTTTTCACAAATCCCAAAAAAAAAAAGACGTGAAGAAGAAAAACCCATTATAGAATTAAAAATTGTCGTAACATGAATGTGTTTGTTTTGGCCTTTTGTGTACATAAAAGTAAATTGGATTTCGTAGATTTATGAAAGAAACTCAGATGACTTGATCTATATTCAAATAATTTTGCCAAGATATTTGAGACTTTACATGATCAGCATGCATATGAAGAAACAGGGTAATGTGTGCAATTAAAGCCGGCTTTTCAGTCGGAAAATATTTGACAAATTCCCTTTTTATATTCGATCATATCTGTAATTAAGATTAGGGTCCATTTAATTAGCAAAGATAGAAAGACCTTTCAATTCCATATAAGTTGGAAAATAAAAACTCAAATACCCCATAAGAATTAATTTTCCATGAAATTGACAAAAAATAAGTTTAAAATAGTTGTACCTTGGAATTCGAAATCTATTTCTACTTTCGTATCAAACGGTCAAAATAAAAATTAAATTTCTCGGATGTAACATTTTTCATGAAATTTAAACCAATCAAACTAACATTTAGCAAATATCCCGCGTCATCAATGAAATCAGTAAGCATAAATTCTAGAATATAGGAATAGCGTTAACAAGTTTACACTATATGGAGCACAGTATATCATCAATAAATTGTGGTCAATAAGATTTAGGGATGCAGGCATACATGTTAGTTATTAGTGGCTAGGTACATTTTTTAGAATTTATTTTTTAAAATTTTTTATTTTTTTATTTTTTCACAATTCATCATTTTATTTTTTTTCAATTTATTTTTCTTGAATTTTATTGTTTAGAATATTATGTTTTTATTTTTTAAAACTTTTAACTTTTAAAATTTATTTGAAATAAAATTTTATTTAAACACTCGTTTTTTATGTTTTCAGTGTTTTCTCAAAATGAAAAAAATATACTTTGAGTTTTATATTATAAAATTTATCCTTGTGTTTCGAAAATACATTTTCATAAATATCAAACAAAATACGTTTTTATTGTTTTACAAAACATCAAACATGAAATAGAAAATCAAACGCACCCTGAGTATTAAAACAAATTTGAAGACAAAGTATTTTAAAGGAATTTTAATTTTTAAGCTTTAACCAAATATGCTCAAAAGAAATTGTGAGCATGTTTGAGCCTCATTTTTATTTACCCTTATATACACTAAGCACTTAAAAAAATTCATCATGAATGTCAGTTGATAGGAATTCTGTCAAGTTGTCCTGGTAGAGGGAAAAAAAAAAACAAATAATGTTTAGACTACATTCAAATTCAAAAACTAAGGGTGGATTTGGTTTTCCATTTTCAAACTATTTTTCATTTTTTATTTACAAGACATTGAAAACGAGTTTATTCTGGTATTTTCGAAAATAAAATAAAACTCAAAACACATTTTTATTGTTTTGAATGTTTTTAGTAAAAATTATGAAAACATTCAAAACATGGAAAACAAATATTTAAATAAAATTCTAAAAA